>OX392459.1:2966217-3135036 GCA_947623535.1 Coelioxys conoideus | reverse complement strand
ATACCGCGATTTAATGTGTACCTAATTCGACCAAAAGATGTCTTTTGACGTCTTTTCTTTTGAATACATATAATTGCCATAACTGGTTGGGAGATTTCAAATTATCAGTTAAATGTAGAATAATATGAGGAATATATTTATTGACCCATTGATGTGTATTTATTGTAGATTATTTATTTAGGTTGTGAATTCTAGCTTAATACATCAATCCACAAAATATACAGGGTATCCCCAAAGTGTTGAAGGAGCCGGAAATGGGAGGTAGGTGGGGTCATTCTGAACAACTTTTTCATTTGCAAAAATGTCGTATGGGGCTTCATTTTTAAATTATTAACGAAGAACACCAACCAATCAGAACGCGAGAATCGCGCGCCACGAGATTCGATCGCGACCACGGCCAATTATAACTCGGGCCTACACTTCTGCCTCCGAGCGCGCGCGATTCTCGCGCTCTGATTGGTCGGTGTTTTTCGTTAATAATTTAAAAATGAAGCCCCATACGACATTTTTGCAAATGAAAAAGTTGTTCAGAATGACCTCACCTACCTCCCATTTCCGGCTCCTTCAACACTTTTGGGACACCCTGTATAATCAGTGCAGCGGTGCACACTAAAATGCAACATAGGAAATAAGCGAATATCAAACTTATGCCGCAACTACCGTATTTTGAAGTTGATATGATGCCGCACAATGGTGTTGATATTTATATACAGAATGGTTGAGAATTAGACGCTGTCGTGAAATCCTTAAGGTTTCAAAAGACACCTCATGGTAGAAGTAAGTATACCATATGCACATTTTTAGATCTAACAATAAGATGAGTAAGAGGAAAATGATATCACTGAATTAATTTAACAACTATTGTATGAAAGTCAACAAATTAATTGTTAAGAAATGATTCAACGTAGAGAATAATTTTATGTTAAAATTTGAATGGTGTCTTTTGACACCTCTTGGTAGAAATAGTGTTAACAAAGCCTCACGATGGTAATGCGTGACAAACTGTTGACATTATACAGTACACTTGCAATTGGTACTTTTGTGGTTAAATACGTCTAAAGCTGCCGCTGTACGCTGTACGATAGGGAGGAATTTCCGATATTTTTCAGACAATTGTTGGGCTGCGTGTGACAATATAACGAGTGGCGAATTGTAGCGTTGCATATCGGGTAGAACTGCATTCGAATATTCCGAAGTATCCAACTATTCCGAAATATTTGAATATTTTGAGGTACTCGAGAATTTTCGAAAATTCGAATATTGGGGATATTCCGACGTATTCGAATATTGCAAAATACTCGAATATGCGAAAGTATTCGATCATTCCCAAGTCTTCCATCATTATTCGAATATTCTAAAAAATTCGAATACAGGAGTATTCAAATATTCACAATATACAAGTTCTAAGACCATATTTAAAGTTATTTTAATTTTTGCAACTTTTGCAACACCATGATCTGACACACAATCAGGGCTGAACTAATCATTAAACAACATAAATAGGCGTTTGGAGTACGAAGAAAAAGAAGGTGAAACATTAATTAATTTTCCATTACCAGATTTTCCGCACATTATATTTTCTAAGATACGAAATTCTCAATGTTCAAAACTCTCAAAATTCCAAATTTTATCAATTAAGAAATGTTTAAATTCCAGAGATCCAAACTTCTGTAAATCTGAATATCTAAAGTCTCAACATTCAAGAATTCCACAATTCCAGAGTCTCATAGTGTCAAAGTTTCGGAATTCCAAAGTTACAAAACTTTTTGAAATTTCACTTCTAATAGTCCCTAAATTCTAAAATCCCAGAACTCGAAGTTCCAGAGTCGTAAACTTCCAAGTTTTTGAAATTTAAAACTTTCAAAATGTCAAGATCCTAAGATCCCAAAGTCCAAAAGTTTTAGAGTCTAAAATTTTCAAAGTATCAAAATCCGAAATTTGTGAAATGAAATAGTCCCAAAGATCAACGATCCCATAGTTGTTAATGTTTGAAGTTCTAAAATTCCGAAAACCCAATGCCCTGTAAACCCATGTATCTAAATTCCCAAAATCTCAATATTTAAAAATCTGAATTTCTGAAATTTTAAACTCCAAAATTCTAATATTCTATAATTCGAAATTTCTGAAATGCGAAGGGACAAAACCTCAAATTTCGGAAGTTCTAAATTTCCAAATTCTTATAATCTAGAACTTCAAAAACCCCGAAATACCAATTACCAACATTTTTAATCACTAACTTGTTAATATTCCAGAATTCAATAATTTTAAACTTTCAAAGTCGTTATTTCCTAGTATTCCAATGTTCCAATGTATTTTGGTTCATTTTATAAAATGTTCTAGTAAATTTTAAAAATTTCATGGCCCGAAAGTTAAAAAAAAATAATTGTGAGTAAAAAATAACTTCCTTATAAAAAAAATTAAGTTCTTCCATGTTCTTTTTGAGAATTTTAATTCTTTTTTGTTATGTATAAAACCATCGATTCTTTACAAATTTAAATGTGTTTTACAGTATATAGTTATTGTAATTGTTCTATATACAATCCCATATCGAATAAACTACTCTCAACCGTTACTACAACACATTATAGTACCTTAACCATGTTTCCTTTTGTGCTTCTCGCTTCCGTACATTATGTATAAGCATATATATAATCTTATGGTGATGGCAATGTGATACAAAACAAGTGTAGAAATTATTATTTTTACCGCCAAAGTTTCAAATATATAATTAATTAATAATTAACACATATACTAATATAGACAATGCACCAAATCCAAGTAGCAATTCTACATAAAATAATTACAATAACTACATACTGTAATACGATATAATAATTTGTACTGTAATACTATATAACAATTATGTACCGTAATACAGTTCAATTTGTGACGAATTGACGCTTTCATTCATAAGAAAAAAAACTAAAATTTCAAGAAAACTATAGGAGATGAGGCAACTTAATTTTTCGTAATGAAATCATTTTTTCTAAAAACGTTTTACATTGATTCATGAGTCTAAATAAACAATACACATTCTGTTTCAAAAGATTTTTTAATATTTTTCTTCATTCACGACTTATAAACAATTACATGACGTGTCAATTTGAATAAAAAAAAGAGATCTAATAAAAAATTGCGTAATGTTTCATCAAAATAAACATACATATATCAGACACCGTGTTCCCTTGTTTAATAAAAATCTTACTCACGCCAATGGTAACTGGTTTTCGTCTCGCTTTCAAAAATGTGTTCTCGGATAGACTCGTTAAACCCATTGGCTTTATTGGTCTCTTCTAACCTCGTTGCCTTGAATAGCCGACGCGACGGGTTCGCTCTTCGTACCTCTGCTCCCCTGTTAGCTACGTTTTGATCTTCTTGTCTGGCTCGTTTCTTTATTCCTTGTCCATTGTCACCACTCGTCACGGTTTGCATCGACTTAATTGACTTTAGCTTCGCCCCGATACGAGGATCAGATCGTTGAGATTCGTGATCGTACGCGTGTAAAGGACCAGCCAGATTGTACCAGTCGTTTGTTGGAATATCGAGGATCGACGATTTGAATGGCTGAGAAAATTAATCGATGCCGTCTGAGGTACATTATTCAGAGAGATAAACGCGCGGCGAGTGTTCGCGGGGAACATTTGAATAAATTCGATTAATAAAAACACCGTTGATGGGATTCCATCGAGCCTCCAGTGTCTCCCCGACACCTTTGATCGACACCTTTTAAAATGGGCTGTAACCAGGAGTACATCTAAAGATTTCGCACCTTTGATTAAATCGAAATTATATCCAACTACCCGATGTTTCGTTTAAGAGTTTTCGTACTATGTTTTAAATACTGCCGCAGTAATAAATGCGAAGGGACGTGTAGTCCGTAAAGTAGTGGGTATAATTTTCTCTGGCTAAATTCATGGAAACTGCCTATTCATTTCCGGCCCGAGAGACTTTGTTCCTCTTTCGGTTTACCGAGGAAACTTTTGTATACGCCCTGAAGTTTTCACCTGCAATTACTTGGTCATCTAAACTTACTGGATAGTAATACGGCTTCCTCTTATACGTTCCGTCTGATTACTTGAATTAACAGGGTAAAGTTACTTGAGCTTATTAAACAACATTGAATGAAACGTTGAATGTAACTGTATTCTGTTTCAAATCAATTCGGTTGCACAAACTGTTACATCGAAATGTTATTTACCATTACATTCTGTATCTTTAGGCTAACTTTGATCGCTGAGATTTTAATTGAAAATCAACATTTTTTTAAAATATTGATCCTTGATGTCGATTTTAAAGGCTAATTACAAATAATCTGGGTGGGAAATTTTTTACTGATAAAAACTTGTAGTGCTGAAGGTGTGGCAATAAAAATAATGTACCACGAAAAACGTATGCTGTGTTATAAACAAGAAAATAACAATTAATATGTTCTACCACAGTATAACAAACAACATAATACATAATACAGAATTTTATAAATTGTTAACAATAACGTTAAAAACTGAATACTATTTTTTCTTTAAAAAAAATATTTTTATTGTTGCAAAAATTTAACGTTAAATGAAGTGAAAGTTGTCTGTATGATATATACTTGTACACTACATAATACAATATGTATATTATAGTATAAACCGTGTATGTTTTAATGTCTCTTGGAAAAAGGAAAACCCATATCCTTGTAAAAGGAGATGAGATAAGCAAAAAATTAATTTAATTTAAATATTTCAATTCTTCCAACCAATTAATTTTGTTCGACAAAATATCACTTTGTTTAATCATAAGTTGGCTTAATGACCAAATTAATTTTGCCAATGTATGGACTACCTTAACAATATTTAGGTTACCATGATCTATATTTAGCTTGTCACATATATATAACATTTAAAGAATAGATAAAAAAGAATTCTCATACGTAAAAACGCAATTCTCATCGTTAAATTCATAATATCCACTTTCAACATGACGTCTATATTGTCACAAATCCACGTATTCGCATTAATTTATATTCAGTCGATATCACTTTTCAGTTCCTATTCATTGTTACTGAAAATGCATCCACATCACAGATTAATTCTATCTATATAACATGTGGCTCACATTAATCATTGCTAACAATAACTCCGTAATCATTATAACATGTTCTACAAAAATTAAAAATTATTGTTTAGGAATAAGAGATGTAAGATTGGTTTATTATTTACTTTGTTAGAATTTATACTTCACGTTCTGAAATGACTAAAACCCCATTTTTACCAGTTGCTTACGTATTTGTGGATTCAGAACGGTGATATAAGGAACTTCTTAATCAGACAAAATATTGTAAAAAGATCAGGTAGTAAAATGACGTATTCATTTCAAAATAATATGTACGACCGTACACGAGATACAAAACATATCTAATATAATAATTTAAATTGCTATTTCACTGTTCAGAAGTTATATAAATCTTTTACCATCTGCACGGTACGTTAAGTATTATCAATTCTGAGTAGGATAAAACAATATAAAAACTTTACTCTGCAAAAGGAAATATGTATATGTGAAAACGGTTTTTAACGACTCGAAAAGAAATTTTCTACCATTTTGATGTCATTTTCTACATTATTAACAAAGTACAGTATGATGAGCGAACTGTTTCGAACAAATAATTCGTATACACGCTTCAAACAGCATTTTTATGTACTCTGGGTATACATTAACAATATACGATATTCCTACCTTCATCAATAACTACCCTAAAATCTACTCAGACACTGTTTCCATGTAGACAGTAGATAAAGTATTGAATTACATGAAAATAGTAAAAAACTTTTCTACGAATTGTCAGAAACCATTTTCATGGATGTCTTCTTTTACAAGAAAGAGCTATTTTTGCAAAATGATATGATTCAATACATGACGATTTTCTGAAGAACAGCTAAAATAAGAGTATTAGTAACTCGATAGAAATTGTAATGAAATCTACAACTGTATGATAATACAATCGGTAACCCTGTTTTAACACAACCGGTAGCCCTACTTTCTTGCAGTCGATAATCAAATATGAATGTGTGCAAACTCTAGAGCAAATGTATCTGTTCTGGGGTTTACGACCAAAGGAAAGTTTCATCTGCAATACCGTTCGAACATTAACTCATATCATTCCGAAATTCACAACAGACATTTTGAAATCGATGAATAATAAAATTTGTGCAAATTTTAAATGCAAGTTATATTGCATTTCAAGAAGATGATTATGGGGCACTATATTAGAACGTAACTTAGTGACTTATAATTGAATTTTACATTGCAATTTACATTCATAACAAAAAACCGGTAGCAATCTAATATGTAAAACAGATATAACAGAAAATAGTTTACTGTAAAATGATTGACTTAAAAAGGAAAATCGTGTTTAAATATCGCTGTTTACTCTATTAAACATTTTTGTAAACGATCTCTAGAAAGCGATATCGAACTCAATGTTACGATAAGTTTAAGTTATAATTTCATTTATTATCCAACATTTTCTTTTGTGATGTCTTCTGTAGGAACACAGATAGCTGCGGTTATTAAACATGTTACACGGGCTTTTGACAATCGTACATTAAACGTATGCGAATTAAACTGGGATAATTATAATTCCTAAATTTGCCACTCTAAATAGAAGGTATAACATAACCTGTAATTCTTTTACACAATCGGTAATTCAGTACAGTGAGCGGAAAGTTCCATAAGATGATGAGTCTATTTTCGACCTAGTCTGTGGTGCAATCTCTCGTGAAACAGAGTATACAAACAGGTATTGCAAGAACTTCACCAGATACAGTCGGATTGAGCTAATCAACAAATATCGTTAAAGGTTTCCATTACGCATGAGGGTTATTTCTTCGTCAGATAACATCGATTTGTTTTAATATTGTGCCTATTATATACTAAGTACAATGTCTTATCAATTATATCGAAATACAACGTTAGGTAACACGTTACAAGAAAGTCTTGACGAATTGATTCAGGTATGCATGTAAAAGTCTACAGTCTAGAGGTTAGAATCTGCCGTAAATACTACATAAAATAATATAACAATTTTGGGATTGAACTAATTTTTGGTATAAAATATGGTGGATACCGTAATCTATTTTTATTATAAATCATAAAAAATAATTAAGGAAATGTGTCAAGCTTTTTATATATGCAAGAATAGTAGATATGATACACATGATACAAGTATATAAGACTGTTTTAAATCAATTTCTTTTGTACTGATCGTTTACACATAATAATTTTGTATATTGTAGTATGGACAAATTACACCACAATTAGCTCTTAAAGTATTATTACAATTTGATAAGGCAATAAATCAAGCACTTGCTACTAGAGTAAAATCAAGACTTACATTTAAGGTAATTTTATTTAATCATATCTAATTGACAGCAACTAGTTAACTTTTTATACTAATTATCAGTTGTATATAATTTTCAGGCTGGTAAATTGAATACTTATAGATTTTGTGATAATGTATGGACATTTATGCTTAATGATGTTGAATTTCGTGAAGTTCAGGAAGTTGCAATGGTAGATAAAGTAAAAATTGTTGCTTGTGATGGCAAAAGTAAGTAATCACTGTTCTATATATCCGTTTGCAATATTCATTTACTTATAATAGAATGGATTAATATTCATACTTACAAAATATGTTAATGATTTTTTTATTGTTGTAGCTCTAGATGCGGATGCAGCAACAAAACGATAACGTCACTTTCTTATTCAAGTAAATATACACTACTATTATATCACAAGTAAAAAAAATATTAGGCATAAGAAAATTTCATAATAGATAGCGATTTAAGCAAAATACATGTACATGTTTAATATAGGTATACAGTTTTTATTCATTTTCCAACATCGACTAAATTTGATTATGTACCAACTTGAATAATGATACTATGTTGAAAGTAGAATCATAAAATTTAATTGTTTTTTTTATTGTATCAAAATTTAGCACTAGCTTTATTTTTATAATGTACTTGGAAATGAATAGATTTTACACGTACTATATCTCCTATCATCACTTACTTTTAAAAAGTATGAAAATATATAATTGTAATCTTTCTATGTGGTCCAATTTGTTCCAAAGATGTAAATAATTCTTCGAATGAGACTGTAAGATTTATTAGAATTTATTAACATGTTTATATAAGTGATATAAGATGGCATTAAGATTATATAAGAAAATAATTAATTGTGGTGTAATTTGTATTATAAACAAAAACTTTTAATATTAATAACATTCTTTTACTACTTATAATAATTTATTCATAAGTAAATACAGTAAGTTTATAATAAGAAGTAATGTACCTATACTTGTTACCATTAATATGATAGTCTGTCTAATATTTTTATTATGCGGTGTGAAATTTAATAAATAAAGTAAAAGTATATTTATAATATATTGCCCGTCCAAAAAGAAACAAGGCACAATATTAATAACTGCTAATCCTGCAGAGAAGACTGTCAGATATTTGCAAAGTAATGCTAAAGCTTCTGGTAACTTGGGGTTTAAAAATGAATATTTTGGTACCCAATCAGATACATCAACTGTTCTATAAATATCTGCTGGATGTCCAAAATATAAAACATCTTTCCCTTCTCTTCTTTTTATTTGTACAATCTATAATAGAAATTAATTATTAATATTGTATTGTTAGCTGTATATTTAAGTAAAGAATATTTTACGTTATTAATTATTAATATTACTTTGGTAATATTATCCAGAGAAGGTTTTAAGCAATGGGTATCTTGAAACAAGCATTCATGACTAGAATGACAAAAGTTTTGTGACTGATTGATCATTATTCTGGCTGGAAGACAAGAATGTGGAGGTAAATGAAGAGGAGCAGATTGTGGTCCCTCAATATATTCAAAACACACACTTCCACTAGTTTCACTATCCGATGTACAACAGTTTATCACACCATTAGTTTTCTGCCTAGATGGAACTGATTCGTCATATTCCTAAGACAATAATATTAAAATACTGTATAAAAATAATTATATTATGTCCTAAAGAATACGTATATAGATTGAATATTACTACCTGAATAAATGACTGCTTGACACAATATCCAAGAGCAGGCTGATTTACTGTATTTAATATACAATCATACCAATCTTCTGTGTGTTTTGTAGGGCAATCATTTATCTCATAGATTATGTCATGTTCAAGGAGTCCTGCTCGACCTAATACAGGTGAATTCTATAAACATAAATTTTTATAATAAAAAGGACTTACCATTTTTAATACAAAACTATTCTCTCTACATTTATTGATTGTATAACTACTTTGTATTTAAAAACTGAATTAATAAAATATAGAAAATATTTTGCATCGCTTCTGCTTACAGGTAAAATAGTTTTTACATAAATTCCATTCCCAACTGTATAAAATGGAGCCCACAACCATGTAGAAAGCATAAGAACAGTTGCAGCCAATGTGGCAAGAATTATGTTATGCCAAATTCCTGCACAAGTCACTCGTAGTTGATTCTTTAATGGTAATGAAGTAAGTTGCTCACTGCTTATATGTACATAAGCTATGGGTATTGTGAATGCAATTAACATTCCTATGCCAAATAACTGAACATCTTCTCTTGCTGCAGCTAATGCATGACCTAACTCATGCACAATACTGCAAATTGCTAATGTAATGATATAGTATCCAAGTTCATTGAAGGGTACATCGATACCAGGTAACTATAAAAATTAAAGAATCATTATATGTTAATCTTATAAGAAATTACTACACAATAAAATTGTACATTTTCAATAAAACTTAATAGGATGCATACATGATTTTATACATATAATACTATAATAAAATGATCTTATAATCATTTATATAAAATTAATCTTACAATTGGTTCCAATAAAGGCTCAGAATTACTATTATCAAGGGATGGTCCATTACTCCATATATTGAATGTCATCTTTAAAATTACAACTATTGCAATAGGCAATAAAATGATACTAATAATGACTCCAGCATTAAACCAAGCTGTCCAGAATTTAGAACGGTCCATTCCCCATTTAATTATCTTACGGTTAAATGCTGTAGTGAACCATTTTATTCTTAACACTTGAACCTCCAACCCAGTATTTTTTAAAAAGTAAAGATATGGATAATGTGAGCATGACTGAAAAATAAATAAATATTATTTCTTGGTTATAATGAATGAATTAGATATTTCAGAAACGATATTATATGAAATAATGCTGTAACTAATGCATGAGTACATAGTAATGCTTTAAATTATAAATTGATTTACTATATTTAATATTATACAATTCTATGTTTGCACGTAAAATAGTATTTGTTTTTAACAATATATATGTACCTTAAAAATCGTGTCAAAGAAAAATAATGAACAGTGAATAAGGCCTATAGCAATTAATACACTTAAAGCTTCCATTTTTTAACACTTTATTTCGATGTTCTATATTAATACTTCTCATATTACATATTGCATCTATCAATCCCTCAACCGCTGCAGGTATACAATGCAACTTGAACAAGATATCTGATTTTCCGATCAGTTGTATAGATAATATGTACATATATTAGTCAAACGTGACTTGCTGACAGTTACATTCCCTAGAAAATGTAACTTTTTGTTGAATAAAAACATTTAATTTACTAATCAATTCAGACATAATACTTTATATACAAATAGCATTAATGTCATATTATTTTAATTAAACAATATCCTACAAAAATGAAACAGTTCGTACAGAATAAAGTTACTATTGTTTCTTTAAAGTTAAAATACCTATTTTTAAATTACATATTGTACAAAATAGTTTTTTCGATTAATAAATATTTATTTTGTTTTTATAGTTGTATTTTATATTCTGACACGTGGTAATATATTCATTACACATGCCCAGTGGAAAATTTCAAGTTTTGATTATGCCGGGTATACAGTAAGCGTATACACTACAGTAATCTAAGTCTAGTGTCAATTTAGTTATAACTGTATTCAGAATGTACACACTCGTCTAATTCAACCATGTGTGATCATTATCACTTTTACTTTGTTTATAACCTTATGCATTGTTAAATTAAGAAGGCATGGTATATTATATTTAATATATAATTTATATAACTGTTTAATTTGTGTATAATTCGAAATTAAAGTTATACCAACATGTCTTTAACTATTGAAAAACAAATTGAGTTATTATTAGCTGGTCATCCTTTAGAAATTGATGGTACACAGGGAACTAACCATGCCGTACAAAATGAAATAATAGGTAACAGCCCTTTTTGTATATAATTAAATGTTAATAATTTATGAATATATGATTTACTGTTGTGTTTTTTGCTGTTTAAAAACTTTAAATTAGTTATTTATTACACACTAATATCATAATTCTAAGTAAATATCTAACAAAATATGTTGCACACTACATTTTATTGAGTTAATATTATTTTTGATTTTCATAATTTTATTGTACCTTTTTTGATATAATTATAATCTTCAGTAACTTATATAAAAGAATTGTATTAATTATTAGGAATAAAAGGAGCTGTTAACAATTATGTACCAATTTGTCAAAAAACTGTGACATATATTGTTGCTGCTGTTATCATAAATAGTCAAGGAGAAGTATTAATGATTCAAGAAGCAAAAGCTTCTTGCAATGGAAAATGGTATTTACCAGCTGGCCGAGTTGATCCTAACGAAACTTTATCAGATGCTATTAAAAGAGAAGTTTTAGAAGAAACAGGCCTTATATTAGAACCAGAAACATTGATATTAATGGAGTGTGCTCATGGTTCATGGTTCAGATTTGTATTTAATGGTAAAATAACTGGTGGCAAATTAAAAACATTAGATGAAGCAAATGGAGAATCATTACAAGCAAGTTGGGTACATGATATAAATAATTTACCACTAAGATCACATGATATTGTTTCCTTGATAGAAAGGGGTAAAACTTATACCATGAATAAAGATCTTCCACAACATCCACATTTAATGCCAGCTAATAAGTCATTGAATAAGCTATTATTACGGCTTATAGTCACTTCAAAGAAACGAGCAACGTAAGTT
Organism: Coelioxys conoideus; assembly: GCA_947623535.1. Lineage (NCBI taxonomy): Eukaryota > Metazoa > Arthropoda > Insecta > Hymenoptera > Megachilidae > Coelioxys > Coelioxys conoideus. Next base: position 3,122,944 of record OX392459.1, on the reverse strand, counting down.
GAATGTATTTGAAAAATATGTTATACAAATTTTATATTGTATGGAAATTTTACATTTCTTTATACATATGTTGTTGCTTATGCTTGATTTCTGTTTAGTATTTACATTTTCAGTAGAAGGTCAATGGTGTTAGTTTTCTTAACACAACAAGAACAATTTGATTATGACTATGAATATGGATGAAAGCTTTTGGTTGGAGTAATGATAGGTACACATTATATGCACATGCACTTGTACATACACATTCATAACAATTACATTACTCACATATTCTTTCCTCCTTTTACGAACTCATATTCCTAAACATTCATATTTCTATTAAAAATAAATAATATTTATTACTTGCTAACTTAGTCTATTATGTAATTAAATCTTGTATAATCATAACAACTTAAGTTATAAACTATATTGTGTTATAATTACAAGTTTAACCTATTACTTAAAAATACACACAAAGTTTATATAGAATTAAATGCTTATATGTTTTATCAACAGGAATAAATTACATGTTCTTGTATCAAATACAACACCATTTTGTTTGCCAGTCTGTGAAATTAATCCAAATCGTAGTCTTCTTTCTACTTTACATAGCTTTATGGAGGTAAATTCCTATACTAAGTATGAGTTAAAAACATCATTTTTTAGAAATACAGCATAAAAATATTGATTAATTATCTATTTACTGCAAATTATAATACTACAGTTTATATTTACAAATTGCTTAGGAACTATTTGGGAGTGAAGTTGCACCACATAAGCCACATGGTATAATTTCTATAGACTTCAGTGGAGGTAAAGGAGGAGATGGATTATGTTTGACACTACTGGTTTCATTCAAATTGCCGGTAGAAGATGTAGCCGCTATTGGAAAATTCGTTTGGTATGAATTACCTGAAAATTTAGCTGCAAGTATTACTTACCGCTTACCACGAAACATGACCGTGCCTTTAAACGTTATACGATAATCTGATATAATATTGAAATTTTAAATATTAAACATTGAATTCACTTCCAACTTAAATATGAAATTAAAAATTTATGCAGTAAATATTCATATTATATAACATATAAAAACTATTAAAACTTGAACTCTAGAAATTTGAAATTATTATATTATATTAACAGAAAAATTAAAATATAACGATTAACGCGCACATATACATATATGTGTATATATGTATATATATATATATATACATTCCAAGCACAGTTATAACAAATCAACTTTATATTAGCCAGATATATTTATACATCTGCTTAACAATACCTAACCATATTAGAAAACTATTTATAAGCATTAATTTATATTTATCCTAGTCTATACCAATGACTTTTTTTAACAAGAACAAGCATATAATTTATAACTTTCATAAGAATTTATAATGTAAAACGACTAATACTAGATTTTAATCATTTATATGAATTTTTATATTTTGCATTGTTAAAGGAAAGAAAGCTGCAGGTGTTAGCAATTATTCTTAAATGTTTTTAGACATTCCTTCAGATTATACATGCGTATAAAAATTGGTTTATGCAGTTTATAATTTTATTTATATTTAAACAAACTTGAACAAATTTTGATTTTTATATATTATAAAATTTAAAAGAATACTATTATTGCTGATATTATTTACATTCCAAATATTTAATTATTTGTTGAGCACAAAATAAGACTATACATATATGTGTATGTATTATATACATATACATATAATAAACGCATTTTTGTAAAAATATACATAATAAATATTATTTATTTTATAAATATTATTTAACATTGTTTATATACTAAACGCTTTAAAAGAGTTTTAGAAATATTTATGTAGTTTGATTTTCTAATGAATAAAATATTTATTAACAAAAATATTAATTATTAATTAACACGTGGAAAATAGTTGCAATAATTTTAAAAATAAATAAAACACTTTACCAGGTTAATGCTTCATAAAAATTTATTTTGTATTTAAACGAAGAGCATAAGATATGTCCAGAGTATAGATATGAAAATTTCAATATTAATATTTAAAGACTTGAAATATCACAGAAATATACATAAACATTTTTATAAAATCTCGACATATGTATACTTTTGGCTTATTCTATAAACAGCAGTTCAATAGAAAAAATTTGTATACAAAACAAATATGTTTGTAATATATAAAAAAAGCTGTTATGTATAATATAAGTTATAAATTGTAATCTATAATGTTATCTAATAAATGCTGAAATTTGTTTTTACAGAAAATGATTTTAATTTGATTAATACCTTCCAGAAATATTAAAAGGTTTTAATCAACTATCAAATTTTCCTAAATTCAAATCAATTTATTAAAATATGAATATCAACAAATATTATTTCTGTAAATAATATATGAAAAATTGCATCAAAGACAATTTTATATATAATACTTTATAAGGTAAGTTATTTAAAATAAAATAATGAAAAAGGTTAAGCACTTTAAGAACATGAGCATTGTGAAATATCAGAACTGAGGAGATTTGTATACAAAATTATTTACACATTCAATTTTTAAATTATCTTATTGTTGAAGAATGAACTTGCAAATAATTAGTCTATTATCTGAAATTGCACATATTCACATTGTACTCTATACATAATATGTTAAGTATACAATAGCTACTGTTAACAAAAGAACTGTCTTCTATGTAATTCAGAAAATACATGTGTATACATTTAAAATCATAACATGATTAAGACATTTTTAATTCTGCAATATATTTGTATGACCATTATAAAATAAGTTCATAAGCTGCAGTAGCAGTAACTTATTTTAATATTTACTTAATACATATTTAAGACAATGTTGAAATTATATTCCAAGGGTATTTGTTACTTCATTATTACTTTCATTTTTTATAGGAACAATATTGTTTGTACTAGGCATTAAATTAGTATCAATGGCCTGAGCCAATGATAAATTGTTGAATGTATTTAAAGAAGAAGTACTATTAAGATTTACCATAGTATAAATTGCTTGTTTTTCATTATTTTCACATTGATTGACACAAGTACTGTTATTTATAGTATGTTTTTTCATATGAGTTGTTAAATTTCCACTATGATAAAAATCTTTCCCACAATCTTTACACTGAAATGGTTTGATTCCAGAATGTATCCTTTCATGTATTGATAAATTTCCACTATGTCTAAATTCTTTACCACATACAGTACATTTATAAGGTTTTACACCCGAATGAGTCCTTAAATGTGTTGATAAATTTCCACTGTGACTAAACATTTTTCCACATATTTGACAACCATATGGTCTTTCACCAGAATGTGTTCTCATATGAATAGCTAAATTTCCACTATGAGTAAAAGATTTTTCACATTGATTACATTTATAAGGCCGTTCTCCATTATGGGTCCTCATATGTATAAATAAATTACTCTTGTGCCCAAACTCTTTAAAGCAAATTTCACATTGACATTTGAATTTTTTTTGTGTATTTGTTTCTAAAGAGCTGTTAGATGGTCTTCCAGAATGATTGGGTTTTATTGTTAATATAGGTTCTGAAGTAAGTAGCATTTGATTTTCATATTTTCCTTGTTGCATAGTTTGATAAAATTGTGATTGTTGTTCTTTTTGAATCATATCTATATGACATTGTTGATACATCTGATTCTGAGTTAGACTTCTTTCCTGATTAACTTGAAATAACATACTGTTTTGCACATAATCTTTCATACACATTAAAGAACCATTTTCCTAAAATATTTAATATATACAATTAGTCTTTACGTTCTGTTTTTAGATTATATTGATTATGCAGTTAATGTAAATATATACATGACTTATATTTTTCAACAAAATTGGTATATTTATAAGTGAAGCATTTCCAATGTTTTAAGATTTGAAACCCACTTCTGTTTGAAATAGACTTTGTTGACCGTGAATTTCAGTTTTTGGTCGTATTTCATTTTGCGTATGATCCCAAAAGATTGGTAACTGATTATATTTATAATCAACATCTTCATCATTAAATGTTGGATATTTGGAGATGTTTGAAATATTAATTTTCCCATCAGAGTTAACATCTTCCATTCCCATACACTCATGTTTTATTTGTATAGGATTAAACATCTACAATTTATAATTCATGATAATAATTACAATAATTAATAATCAATTTATTTTCTTTACATTGTTTATAAGAAAGCTGATTATTAAAAGACGAATTGAACCATTTTATCTTATGAAATTAAAAACAACTAGAATTATATATTAAAGATCATAGGCAATTTTTTATTGAAGAGCATAAATTTTTTAAGTTACGGAACAATAGGTAAGATTAGTAATTACATCCATCAAATTTATGTAAATAATACACATACATTTTTGAAAAGATATATTGAAATCAATAGCCACTTTGCTGATATTTGCAATCATTCATAATTTTACTGGAACACCAATTTTGAAACAAATAACATAACTAATACACACTGTCACTTCACGAAAATTATACATTGTATAAATGTATATACAAGTAATTGTTTATAAACAATCCTTTAAATGACATTGAGTATACTAAATAATACTTTTTTATATAAAAGTATCCAATTTCTTTGTTCGTAAATGACAGATTTTTTATAGCTAATAGTGCCATCTGCAAAGATTCAGTTTCCGGATTGTAAACTATATTATGAATAATTGTATAAGATGTAACAAAATATGTTATTTAAATTTTAATTCTTTAAATTTTAATGCTATGAGGTTAATTAAATTTCTGTTCATGCATTTCATACAATTAAAGGGACTAATATGTATTTGCAAAAATACTACATACTTGAAAGATATTGAAACTGAACAACTCCACTGTATAAATATGAATAACAATTTAAAATTAATGACTTGTGTCAATGTAAATGCATAAATAAAATTACAAGAGTATTTTTATTTTTATTTTCTTCGGTAAAGTTTTTAATCTTTATGTGTACAGAATGTTTCATAACACATATGTAGTATCGACTTAGGAAGTGGCAGAGGATACAAAACCAAAAGTGTTTATACAAACTTGCGTTTGCTGGAGAGTTCAGATAACTCTGAAGCAAAGTCAGGTTGAACTCATGTTTGTTTAAATACTTTTCTTTTTTTTCCCCTCCGTTCGTTCCTAAAATGTGTCCCACACGTTATACAACATCCTGTATATGTTGATATTTAGTGTTACATATAGAGAGCGCCATATTACTTTGTATTTATGTAAATATATTTACATATATCAAACTATTGTTCACATCAGTAATTCTATAGTTCATAAATATTATGAAAAATAATTTGTTTATATAATTCATTTGTGTATTATACAAAAATATTTTACAATAAATTTTATTAGTATTTAAATGTGAGGAAAAAATTTGTTGGTTAGAATAATTTTGACACTTCTTGTTTGATTGAAGTCCAAAATATGTAATATTTTTAATTGTAAGTAATACTAAATACAAACATTTAAAAATGTTGCATAAAAATCTTGTGATGAATTTATTGATGTAATAACCATATATTCACTTATTATTAACTTTAAAAGTAATTTGTTAGGTTATAAATACATGAAAGCAATAATAGAACTATAAATTATTCGATAATGACTGACTGAAATGTAAAGCTATGCACTATGCCTGGTGGAAGACGAAATGCTGCTAGTAGGAATGGTCAAACTAAATCTCAGACTGGTTTTTCCCAATCTGCAAATATTGGTATACGAAGTAATAGCACGGAGAGAACTGCTGGAAGTGGAGGAGATGATAAAAAGTCAGATGAACTTTATGGAATGAAGATATTAGTACCAAAACATGTACCAGTACCTGTTGTACCTGTCGACAGTCATTTAACATTTGAAGCTTTGTCTTTGGTTGTGTCAATTATTGCAGCTTCTTTACAAATGCTTAATTTATATAGAACTGTATGGTGGTTACCACATTCTTATAATAATTATACCATGGTATGTAGTTTAAAATATTTTGTATGAGATCGTAAAATATCATATCAATGTTCCTTTCCATATTTCTTTTATGCATTATTAAAATAAACCTATATTATGTTTTTTCAGAATTTTTATTTAATTGATCCCTATCTGCTCATATTTATTGTAACTATGGTTACAAGGCAATTTATTTATTCCCTATTACATCGATTCATTGATATTTCATCTCCAGTTCGCTGGTTATCTACTGCTCAAAAAATTATGAGGTATACTTTATATTATATTAAATAAATTTAATGTATTTAATGTATTTATATACCTTCTACAAATATGATATATTATTTTGCAGAATAACTTTGTTAATTAGTGTGATGAGTATATTGTGTTGGTGTCTCTATCATATGGCTGAGAGGCACAATTCAATGAAGATTTTCTACTTATGTTATCCGTTTGTATTCTTTTATTTTTGTATATGTACATATAGTACGTGTACAGATACAAGGTTTTATCACACATGCATAGTAACAGTATTTATTATATGTACATTGTTTCAGAAGTTTATCTGTGTATTTTGTGATGTTTGGAGTAAGTGCAACACCTTTTTTTGATATATCTACAACACCTGTATATAGTAAAGATGAAAAGAAGACAAAACTTCTAATGGGTATATAAGTTTTACTTACATCAACAGTTTTATCATATACCTTTGGTAATTAAATTTAACTTAAGTTAAATTTTTATAGATAAACCTTTACATAATTGTTCATTAAATGCATCAGCAATCAGAGCAGAAGTTTCAACTTTAAGATCTGATTTCAATCGTCGTTTGAAACGAGCATTGTTTGCATCTTCTAGCAGTGCTTATGTGTGTGGTATTGCACCTATAATATTCGTACCTCAATATTTACATTTTAATGTTTCGTGGGTTGTACAACATGTCATTATGTTTTGGCTTGGAAGAATAAGTGCTCATTTTTCTCAAGCTTATTCAGTTAGGTGCGTATTTGTAATTATATGTGAATGCTTTTTTTAATATTATGTACATAATCTGATGTTATAGTATTAATGCTATTTCTGAAAAATGTGAACGTTGTATTAAGAAAATTCATTTCCAGAAATTTGATGAATACCCTACTTATTTAGGTACTGCGACGTTTTACATAGAGCAGCACTGCATTTGGGTCGATGGGTCAAAATTGAAAATCGTAATAGTCACAGCTATGCACAAGCATGGAATGATTCTATTTTGTGGCCTCATGGTTCGATTGTAAGGCATAATAAGGAAATTTATCGTTCAGAAGGTTTATGTACTGTAGCTGAGCCAGGAAATTCAAATCACTACAGATTTTATGTATGTTGTAAAAATAATGATTTACAGTAGTGTAAATTTATCTATATGTTATATGGTGAAAATGAACCGTTTTAACGTGTATTATTTGAATTGTTTCATACAGGCTTTGTTCAGTAATCCCACAATGTTGCTTTGTTCATTATTGGGGTTACAGCTTCTTCTCATGTGTGTACAATTGTTAATTTTATTACGCACAACCGATTGGTATCAAATACTGTCAATAACATTACTTCTTGTGATCAACTATTATACTTTGTTTAAAGTAACTAGAGATTATCTTATTTGTTGGAAAGTGTATCATGCCGAGCAAATAATACAAGGAAAATCTCAATTGACTGTAAACCCTCCTATTCAATAAACAATCACCAAAAATAAATGGTCTAATGTATTTATAATTTATCCTTTCACATCTACAAATTTTCATATCAGTATGAAATTTTTTATTTTATATAATAATATTTTAGTATATAATAGTAATAATAATATTGTATTATACTATATTGTAAAAATATTTTACTGCAATTTTATTTTCATAATTATTATTTAATGATTTTTAATTATATTATTTCTTTATATTTTCTTTGTAGTACGCTTGTAATTACATATAATTTTTATAAATGATAATTAATTTGTCAAATTATATATTGTAAACAAATAATAGATGAAATAGTTATAACCTAGTTCTCTTCATTTTTGAACAAACAAAATTTACAGAAACTAAAGTGAATCTATTCAAATTCTGGAAGAAAAATAAATGAAACAATTGATTTTAGTACACCCAATTCTCTTTTTACACGATAGATACGTTCCCAAAAAATTCATGTAAACAAAACTTCGTGTAAAGAGAGAATTAGGTGTCAACAATATTACAAAATTCTTGTTAGAGTTCACTTAATTTATTTCGTGCTTACACATTTTAAGCCATTAAATATATTATAAAAAGTAAATTATACTTTGAGACAAAGAAAATAATTCATGGAATATTGAATATTGAAAATCGTGTTAAAACAAAACAATTTGTGTGAAAAGAGAAATTTTTTTCTTTTTAACTCGTGTAAAAAGAGAATTAGGTGTATCTTTCGATGAATGATGTTTATCTGTAGTTTACTCCAATTTAAATTATTTCACGTGATAGTACGTTTGATGAAAGTTTAAAATACTAACGTCTTGTTATAATTGACGTTCGCATTAAAATTTTTTTAAAAAGTTAAGTAAGCGTGAAATATGTTGACGTCCTTCAAACATGTTTTTGAACATTAAATATTATTTAATGCTATTTCGAAATTGTGATAATATTATGCTGTATTTCTGAACATTATCTTAAAATATTACGTTTAATAATATTGTTTTATCTGTATGCACATTATCAGAAGACCGTAGCCATTTCTATAGTTCAAGTAAGAACATGAAAAATATATACCAAAGTATAACGATATTTGATAATAATAATAGTGAAAGTACAAATTATTCCAATTGACATATCTAACGAAGGACAGTAGCAAAAGAATTTATTTGTTAAGGATGGAAAATGATACCTCGGATTACGTGTTTCCAAAATCTTCGCATTTAAATTTTCAAGCTTTCTAACAATATTGGATTTCAAAATTACTTTCAAAATTATTCCTACATTCTCCAATTTTTTTATTCTAAAATATCATTTTCAATTTTTCAGTAATAGTAACTTCAAAACTTTAAATTTCTAACATTATTTATTTAAAATTGAAAATTGTTAAATTTAGGAATTTTTAAATTTAATAATTCAGTAACCAGCAAATTTTTAAATGAAAGAGTTCGTAAATTTTCTACGTCCTTGATCACACTAATACATTTTTTTTTTGAACGTATCAAATATGTTTCCTTTTATAGTCCAAAATTGTAACAAATAGTGGGTCTATGTTGCAATTTAAAAAATGTGCGTTATGTGTATTCAGCTGCATACACATGTGATTGAAAAATGATGTATTGAAAAATATAACGGAAGTTATCAGTAAAATAATAGGACGCAATTTACAATTATCTTCTCAGAGAGACAGTTATGTCCTTAATGAAAAAAATGTCCAAACAATCGTGGTATTATATATAAGAAAAAAATCAAAATGGAATGTAGTGCTGTTTGTATTTGTTACAGTGATGAGTATTACTCAAAAGACTGCATTATGCTTGGTGCTTATATTTACTGGTGTGATATGATCTTGTTACAGTAATTTACTATTTAACCGACAGAAAACTTAATAAAACGATGTTTTCGTTTGTATGGCGTGTATTACGATAGTATTTTCTGCTTTAATCCAAAATAACAGTATTTACGATGGAAGTACAAATATTTAGTGTGCTTTAAAAAAATCGTAAATGATATTCCAAGAAATTATTATTATTTCAAATAAATTCGAGTAAATTTCTCTTTCTATTAGAGCAAAATATTACTTCGTGCATGTATAATAACATTTATTTATTTTTATATGGGATGTAATAATTATACATATTTATATAAGGTGACCACTTTTTTTAAGGTGTATTCAGTATAAAAATAAAAACCGATAAAAAAAAAATACTTTTAATCAATACTTATATATAAAGTTCCAGTATAGTCTTTTATTTCATTGAAGAAAATTTTATAAGGGGATAATATTAGTATTTTCAGGACATACATTATTTAAAAAACGCGTACGAAGGATTTGCAAGTTTTAATCAATACGACTATTTAAGGATCAGTATTATACTGATAAATTTAGTACAAATGATCTATGATTTAGTACAGTTTATATTTAATAACTAGTTTCTGATAAAAAATTAAAAGGGATAAAAAGAATGAAGAAAAATGTGTGTATCTTCCATGTGACTCCATCTTGCAGCCCTACGGTCTAATAAGTTTAGCATTTTTCGTTTATACTATAACAAATTTTTACTCACACTTTATTCTAAATCAGTTAAATAGAAATGATAAGAATTTTCCAAAGACAATTTTTTCATATTGCGAACAGTTTTATGCTAGAGTGGTAGTTTTGAAAAATTATTATTTTCAGTGTCTTCTATAATTGTATAAAGATTAAATCGGTATTCCGAAGGATTACAAACTCTCCTTGTCAGTACAGTTTAATGAAATTATTTCACGAAATGTAGTTCAGTTACAAATGTCACTTAGTTACTGAAAATCATAGATTTAACATTTGAATTAGTATTTAATGTGAATTTTATACCTCAGTTATAGCTAAACATGGGTCGTGTAAGCGACTCCCAGTGGTCGGCTATGCTCCTGGGGTCAGCGGTATGCCACCTGTTGACGAGAAATATTGTGAGATTCCTGAACTCTTGAAGGATCCTTCTTTGTCAAACGCTCTCGAATGTAATCGCCCCTGTCATGTTGGAGAGAAATCAAAAATTTGTTATTATAAATTCGTGGTAGAACGTTATCCCATTAACGGCCAGTAAGTATTATGTACTTGAAAAACGTTCAATTCAAAAGCACTGTAACTTTTGCACAAAATTAAAAAAAAATAAAATGAACAGTCGGTATGAAATACATAAATACTTTTTGTACAAATGAACAAAACATACATACGCGTTAATTGTATATTTTTGTACTTCCTTAATTGCTTCATTATTAATTTCTTTGTATTACCAATTATACAAGCATTTGTCTTCTCGTCTTTTTTAGAGCATGCGATTTTTGTACTCCAAATGTTACAAATTCATTGTGCGCCAATTGTCAATGCATACTCGGCGACGGAGTGGAACGTATGGCCGTGGTTGTGAACCGAATGATACCAGGACCGAGTATACAAGTTTGTCGAAATGATGTTGTGGTGGTTGATGTTGACAATAAAATTAAAGAAGATGCAATCACGATACATTGGCATGGGGTGTATCAGAAAGGAACTCAATACAGCGACGGTGTACCCGAGATAACTCAATGTCCAATTACGCTTGGTAAAACATTCAGGTAAATAATTTTACGTCGATAGTAATAGTTAGACTAAGTTTACACATTTAATTAAATATAGATATAATTACAAATGTCCACTTGCATTATACATATACATATTCTTTTTTATGTGGACGCTAAAAAATATGATATTAAGCAAATTTTGCAACTCTTATACATTTTTTCAAATATATTTGCTATAATTATTTTTATATATTTATCACATATGCGTGAACATCTGAAGATAAGTAATATAGTAGAAGTAGTGTCACGTTATACATTGACACCTTTATACGGACTTTTCATGTCAAGAGTTAGAGGTACTTCTGCGCCTCGTAAAACCGCAAAGTCCATGGAAATTGCCGCAAAGGAAGATTTAGGATAAAACTAGTATATTGCATAACTGGACATAGATCAGCGAAACATATCCTGCATTGTGATTTAACGTATCACTATACAACGTGCAGTGATCCAATGTGCAGCTATGCAACTCGTCAAGATCTAACGCGTAGAAATAACGCGTTACAATTTAACATCAAGAGATCTTAAGAGTAGAAACATAACTTGGCAATCTAGTCCGTCGAAATCTATCGTGTAGAATTTATCACGTAGAATTTATCGTATAGAATCTATCGTGCAGAATATAAGTTATTAACTGCAATTGACACGTTGCAATTTAGTGCGTAGAATTCTAATAGATGGTAATCTAACCAGTAGAACTCTAACGCGTCGTAATCTAACGTGCGATAGTCTAACGTATAGGGATCTAACGCGCGTTAATCTAAATCGATGTAGCACAACGCGTGGTGATCTAACATATAGCTATGTAACGCTCAAAGATTTAATAGTGACTATACAACATGTAGCTATACAACGTGTGGGTATACAACACATGGTGTATGTGTTACCGTGAAAGACCGAAATTGGAGAATGTCGACTTTCACCGGTGAATGTCAACATATACCAAGTATGTCGGTGAAAGATCGAATATTTCATTACATTCTTGTACATTCGGACCGTCACCGGTGTATGTCGACAATCACATATATGCTCTGGTGGAGGTCCAAAAGAGAGGAGCCGACAAAGAGGCGACTGGCTCTCTTCCGCCAAATCCTCAGTTCTACTGGGAGTCAGTCAGCTTTGTCAGTCTTATGCAAGCTTTGATGATGCGAGCAACGTTTTCTTAATTTTTTTGTTCCGATACCGTAATTTATACTGAATGGATACTGCATTAAATCGGGATCTTTTTCTTGAAAAATTAAAAAGATTAAGTTGAGTTAGTTTTTTCTCATTTAGAATGTACTGTGTGTTTTAAATTCTTGGTCACTCCTCTCAGAAAGAGGGCGAAGAACTTTTGTCACCCTTGTGACGTTTTATAGCGACTGAATTACGGAGAAGAAAATATAAATCTCCGACATGTTCAACATTCACCATTAGTGCATGGTGAATGTCGACATTTACCGGTGTAAGTCCGAAATAAGGGTATTTAGCAAATATTTCGGACATACACCAAGCGACCATGTGAATGTTGACATTCACCGGTGAAAGTCGACATTCTCCAGATATCGGTCTTTCACTGTAACATATGCACAACTAACAACTTTTCGCCCCTACAGCTCTGTACGTGGCCATATAACGAGAACATGCAGTATATGCGCAAATTTTCTTTTTGCAATAACGTTTAATCACGTAACATGTATTGATTGAGTAGATTGTTGAATTGGAATTTAAAGTTAGATATTTCGTTGATCAAGCATTTGTTTATTAACTAAGCTACCTACTTATGTTATCGAAAATTGTATTTCTTACAGATACCAATTTCCTGCGAAAAATAGTGGCACGCACTTTTGGCATGCTCATACGGGATTAAGCAAGATGGACGGTATTTTCGGTAGTCTCGTTATAAGAGATCCAATAGAACGGGATATCCATGCGCATCTATTCGATTATGATTTAGCAAATCACGTTATAGTAGTAAATGACTGGATGCATGAAGCAGCAACAGCGAGATTTCCAGGTCGCAATAGTGGAGTGACTGGTCAAACTCCTGATTCGTTTTTCATAAATGGAAAAGGAAAATTCTTGGTAAATATATTTAATTTCAAGTATTGTGTGAGTTTGATAATTTGGCAGTTAAAAACAATGTTGTTCCTATTAATTGGTTATCAAACGCGCATTGTACTTGCATATCCATCAAAATATCAGAGAGTAACGTTTTTCTTATACGAAATAAAAGTGTAGTTGTGATATAACAAAGAAGAATGGAGTGTTAACACTATGACGATTGGTGTCACGTATTAGTGATTTTTAAGTTTAAGTCAAATAACAATTACAATTTGAAGATTGGCAATTCTACAACGTATATTAACTGCAGTTTTCATATATAAATTGTCAATAAATTTTCAGTAGGTATAAAAAACACGTAAAATTGCATAATTTATAGAAACATGTAATTGCCCAAATGTTAATCAAGCACGACCACAAATAATTATTGAAGTTTTACATTTACTTTAGGGTTAAATAACAATTGACGTTCAATTTGTATTTAAAATTTCGTTTAATTATGAATCAGATTAAAATTGCTAACAATTTTAGCAAAAAACTCTCAGCTTTGTAACTGAAACTTGAAATTTAATTTCAAATTTATGTTTATGAATGTAAAGGAGAAGAGTTAATTTTATTGAGGATTTTGAGATGCACAATTAACTTTTAATCGTTAATTGAATCGTCTTCTTTCTAAATTCGTACTTAATTATGGATTGTATCTATGCGAAAATATGTTATAGTGTAAATTAATTTTAAACATTAACAGTAGTTTCTCTAAATTGATGATGAGAGCTTAACTTCAAACTAAAAATTATGTTAGCAAACTGTTATGACAGAAAACTGTTTTTATCTCAATCTACTTTTAACTAATATAAATAACATTCTTCTGTTAATATTTACATCCTACATACGTATAATGCAATGTGATGTGAGAAAATTTTACACATATACTCTGTAAACGATTTCTGAATACATTATCGTATAATTGTATCGGTTTTGAGATACATATTGAACCTATTGCGTATAATATTATTTCTAGAATATGTTGTTTGATAAACTATTAAAATAAATGATGCAGGCTGTAACTAATAATATTTATGTTATAGGACGGTGATGGTAACGCACAAAACGGTACTTTCGAAGTTATAACTGTGGAAGCAAATAAACGGTATCGTTTTCGTTATATAAATTCTTTTTGTGCCACTTGTGCCGCCGAATTGACGATCGAAGGTCATAACATGACCACAATCGCAACGGATGGACAATCTACCAAACCCGTTACTGTAGATGCCATTGTCTCATTACCAGGTAAATCAGTGATACTAGAAATTAAACAAAAAATGATTGATAAGATACAGAAATCATCCTTTATCTTTCGATTGAAGAACCACTCAGATTTTTGAGGGAATTCAATCGGCAAAGGAATTTACAGAGTTTAATGAAATTTGATATAATACTAAATACTTCCTAAAATTACATGGTTAAAGTGTAGTGAGATGTAGCTATTTGAATTGCAAGATATTAATATTTCAATTTTTATACTCCCGTAGTTTATATTTATATAATTTAAAGCGCTTAACAATAAGTTTTCATAATATTACACGTTTACTGGAAATTAACAATTATTACAAAATGGCTTTTGAGTATCTGTGAATCTAGAATAAATAAGTTAGTAGAAAGAATTGGTATTTCGCATGTGTGGCTACTATTAATCATCACATAACGATATCGTAACACGTGAGATTATAGAATGCGCCATTTGAATTATGTACATAATTTGAACTTGTTCAGCGATCATAGCTTTCCAATCGTTTTCAATGTAACAGATAAATTAATAATTAATATTAGCTTATTTATTCACCGTATTTACTGTAATATCAGTTATCAGTCTATATTCGGGATCCAATTCACTGTCCAACAGCCAATCGACGTACTAATATCCATTCAACGACTATTATAGTTTTCTTGTGTTGATTACGGATCTGTAATCCGTTTTTGGCCAGCACGTATAAATTTTGAGAAATTCATTTTCGAAGTTCAAACCAATTTTGTGAGACGACTATAAAAGTTACTAAAACTCGGGTTACATCAAAAAATTCTGTAGACTTCGCTTAATACAACAGTTTCTGCTTTTTATGCATTCTAAATATTTAAACATTAAACAATCATTGAATGCGGAGGGACTGATTTTGTACAAATGTTTACGTATATTTTTCAATTTAACTTCGAAAATGCCCTTTTTTGTCAAAATAAAATTTCTCAAAATTTGTACGTGCTGGCGAAAAACGGATTACAGATCCGTAATCAGCACAAGAAACACGATAATAATCATTCAACGGATATTAGAACGTCGAAAAAAATTAAAATTTGTTGGATAGTGATTTTATATGGAAATACGAAAATAATATATGATATTACTGTTCATGTCGTTCGTTCTTGGCAAGTAATTGAATAGAAAATTGCATACGCTTTGATTACAACCATATCGATAGAATGTAATTAAGTAATGATTATGTATAATGATAATGTTGAGTAATGATTTATAATTTATATTTTATTACGCCAATATCCATTTTCGTTTATCGAAAATTCGTTCTACAAAAGCTGTGTATTTTGTTTCTCTGTAGCCGAGCGGTATGATTTTATCCTACATACTAATCAAAAGCCTGGTGCATATTGGATACAACTTCGTGGACTAAATCGATGTACATCCACTCGTACTTACCAGTTAGCTTTATTACAATATGTAGGTGCACTTACAGAACCAAGAACTCCAGTACCTCCTTACGGTGGCATCTCTGCAAAAGTAGTATGTTTTCTTCAATTTCTTTTCTATTGTTGGGATCAAAGAACTTAATGAAATAGGTTATTGATAACTGGTAAAAGAATTAAAAGTCAAGAGACGTGGCCATAGAAGTTCCGACAGCATCTATATATACTGTTATGATAGCAAATACAAATGTATTACTGGACAAGAATTTTTTAATGAAAAACGATTCCATTTTTATTGATGTAGTAATTTTTTTAAATAATTATTTTAGCAGATCATTTCGTAGTACTATGTCAAAACGAATTTTGTAACAATCTTGACTTTTATATCTTATAACATTTGTGCAGAAAAATTAATTTCTAGCAATATAAAGGTTGTTTTAGATAACTCCAAAGTTTACATTACTTTTACTGTATTCAAGGACAGAAACAAATAATCGAAGCTTAAATGGCTTTAAGCGATACTATATAAACTTTCTTTCATTAATTTAGATTTTTATATCGTTTTAGAATATAAATTCAGTAAATGAAAATTTAGATACGAAAAATGCAATCCAAAATCATTTTTATTTCAACATAAAAATAATTTACAATTGCAAATTAAATGAGGAAATTAGCACGAATGAATGTAGAATTGTTTATCTTATTATAGTTTTAAAATATTCTGAACAATGTACGCTGGTATAAACTTTTGGCCATAATTGATTAACCAAACTATTCAACGTAAAACTACGATATCGTTAAAAAATGTAAACAAGATTATTCCAACAACAGGTTTTAAATCCAGTGGACACTCCTTGCAATCCAGCGAACCCGGATATGATATGTGTAAACAATTTAACGCATGCCTATGGTGTTCATCCCAGGATTATGCGAAGAGAACCAGATATGAAATTCTACTTACCTATTGGTTTTCGTAATTCCAGACCCAACAGCTTTTATCAGCCTAATACGTACGAAACCTTTCTGAGTAAGACCTGTCTTTAATATTCAAACAATATACGCCGCAGTAAAAATTCACTGTAGTATTTGCTTATTCTTTTTTAGATTATTCATACTAATGTTCTGTATCTTGTACATTTAAACAGTTCCAGCACCAAATGTCATTTCTATGGGAACTATGGACAATATTCAATTTACATTCCCACCAGTACCACCACTCTCACAGTACGATGATCTACCTCCGAATCCGTTTTGCGATGCGAACAATTTGCCACGTGGTTGCAGAGACAATTGCACTTGTACGCACACGCTGAATATACCATTGAACGCTGTAGTGGAACTGATTTTAATTGACACGTGTGAGTAATAAAATGTTATTAATAGTTACATTGCAACTAGTACGTAGTCCATTTTCCATACGATAAATTATGAAATTTAAAAAATTGTAAACTTCGAAACTTCCAAATTCCTGAATTTTTACATTTCAAGTTCTTAAATCACCAAATGCCCTAATTTTCAGATTCCATAATGTGTAAAGATCTAAATATTCATATTAAATAACTCAAATTAATTAAATTTCAAAGGAATTCATGCTTCAAAATATTCAAATAACCAAATTTTACAACAAAAAAAATAAGAAAAATGGATTTATATGATGTTCTCTGATGACTTAGTTGTTAATTTCTGATATATTGTTGTTGCAGCAAGGGTACCCGGACTAACTCATCCTTTCCATTTGCATGGTTATGCATTTCGTGTTTTAAGTATGGGTCAACCATTAGGTCCTTACACAGCTCAAAGTGCAATAACTGTAGATTACGTGAAAGAGCTGGAGCGTCAGAATAATTTGGATAGAAAATATAGTTCTCCTGCCGGCAAAGATACTATTGCTCTACCAAATAATGGATACGCAGTAATCAGATTCCGTGCCCATAACCCAGGTAGGTGCACCTCTGATTGAGAACCACTGTTACGAAGATTGATTATAAATGTTTCATCACGAATAATTTGAACTCGCTTTGACTTTGTTTCCTGAATTATGTAAGGACAGCGAAGCACGTAACATGTGATTATAAATAAATTAATTGGTATCTTTTTATGTTGAAGGATATTGGTTGTTCCATTGCCATTTTATTTACCATCACAACGTTGGAATGGAACTTGTTTTCAAAGTTGGAAAACGAAGTGATTTACCACCAGTGCCAAAGAATTTTCCACGCTGTGGTGATTTCAAGCCAGAAATTCTGCCTTATGACAAATATACCGAAAAGAAATCCTACGTTAAGGACAATTGGAACGATTGGGACGAATGGAAAGAACTCATTGAAAGTTACTGGAAGAAAGGCAGCGAATTGTGGAAAGACAGCGAATGGGGTGATGACAGCAAATGGGGGAAAGAAAGCGATTGGGGGAAAGAAAGCAACTGGGGGGACGAAAGGAAGAAACGAGAAGGAGGGAAATCGTCGATCATGGATATTGGAAAGCTTTTTGAACGGTGGTAATTTATTTACGCTTACAATTATATATTCGAGGAATTTTTACATGACATTCTACAAAATTTATTCGAAGAAACATTTTGCTTGACGATAGATTTCCCTTGGAAGAAAAATAGACGCTAGAAAATTAATACTATATATTGAGATTAATATTGTTTGTATGGTTGTAATTTATTTGTATTCCTGCAATGTGTAATAAATACATATGTATGTTACTTTTCCTGTATTACTGTATACTTTGAAATCGCAACTTACAGGATTATAAAGATAAATTATTAATGTACAAAATTACTAATTACTAACTTAAGGTTAGGTAATGATTAAAATTAAATGATATATATATTTACCCATTCTTACGTTAATGGTAACGTTTAATAATCATTTTTAATTGTATAATGACAAAATGACCTGAAATTTAACAACCTACATACAGGTACGTATATCATGCTTAAAAACAAGCATTATCGGCATATAATGCTGGTTCAGTTAGTATTATATTTTACATTATAGAATCCACTTAACTCTGAATCTAAGCGAATAAGTATCTGATCAAAAATATACTTTTAGAACATTTCACTTAACTTTAAATGTAACTTTATTATTTTCATCTTTTACGTTTTATATTATTTTATCGAGCATTACTACTTATTGTTAGTGCATGAAACGCTTACTAAAGCGTTTATACTAATAAAAATTGATGCGTTCGACCTTGATCAAAGTACTGTCATGCGTTTTCTAAATTTATATCATAGTTGATCAGGCCCTTCCATACAACTATTAAAATAAACTGTACCTTTTATTACAATCACTGGCTGATATACTTAAAGATGTTCATTTCAACGAATTATAATCGTCCAAGGTATATAAACAGACTATCAAGATAAGCGTTAATTACGGTTATCAGCTGACCCAAAATTTGTACTTCCTTGTCCACAAAGTTAATATTTTTACGACACCGAATACGTACGTGACAGACATGACAATATTGTGAATGACAATACAATCCATGTGTTTAGGCGCACTTGATTGTCAGCAGAGACTGATATTCCACTTATCCATTTTATGTATGGCGATACCTTGGTATAAATGGCGGGGTAACCGGTTGCACATGGTATACCATGAGTAAGAATTCCAAATTGTACGTCAGCAAGAATCAATGGGCTAGCAGAATCTCCCTGAAGCAAATAAAAATAATATATGCTGATGAAGTTGTTTTATACCGATACATATATTGCTATAATAAAACAAATAAATATTCCATGTTGTGGGCACGACAACGGGTATCTTGTATTTTACAGTATAATCAATGAACCGAGAGGAAGAAAAGTTTCCTTATTTTATATAATACAAAACATTGTATCATATTACTTAAACAAAATAATACTGTATAAAAATTTATGTAAGTATATAAGTGAAAATTATTTTATTTTTATGAAAGTCGCTCAAGAGATAATCGGGGAATGTTCTAAAAATCTATTATTAATTGTTATTGCTGTAATACATTACGAAAGGTATATTTTTGTAAAGCTACTTACATAAAACTTCTTATATAAGAGTTGATAACAGATTTGGACTATGTAGTGGTTTGCAAATTTATGAATTTATCATAAACTTGAAAGATTAAAAAACTGAAACTTCGAGATATCAGAATTTTTGATTTTGAATATTTATTAATTTGAGAATTGGTATTTTCCAATATTTATAAGTTTCTAAATTGAAAGATTTCAAAGTATGAAAATTTGAATATTTTTAAGCTTCAGAATTTTTTAGTTTGTGTACCTGTTACATTGTGAGAAATTCTTCTACATTGCGAACATTTCTAAATTTTCAATTTTCTATTTATTTGAAAATCTGAAACATCCAGTGTGGCCTTCTTGAATACTTCATTTACCTTAGCGAAAGTCTATATCATGCTAGTAACAGGCGTTAGTAACCTTGCCTGTATGAAGACGAATTTTTGTGTTGTTTGCTTTGCCTATGCCAGATCTGTCGTTGAAAAAAGAAAATGCTTTCTGTCCTTCACCATTTTCTTTATTTTGTATTAGCTCTGACGTTGGAAATAGGTGCTTTTTTTATCATTTTCTTTTTCCATCGATAGACCTGGTACAGGCAAAGCAAGAAATTCAAAAATTCGTCCTTCTCGTGACAAGATTATTAATCACTAGCATAATGTAGATGTTCCTTTAGGCTACGGACCATATAACTTGGAAGCTTATGTAGTAGGTAAATGTAATAGGCTTTAAAAACTATAAAAGGTAATAGTACTAATGAATTGTTATACATATCAACATTTCTAATCTCTATACACTATTGAAACAAGAATTAATAATCATAAAAATGCCTCTTAATCAGTTAGCTGTGCGCCCACTTTTGTGGCATACTCGTCAATAACACAATAAGTGTCGCTGATAAAATATTGGGTCAAAAAGATGGGTCTACTTTATAAAATTGTCAATATTATTGCGAATATTTTCTTGTTTGGTTAACGAGGTACATGTGATCAAGGAGTATACTCAAAACCCTGCCATTTCTCCGTGACGAGTATAGTCGTCAAACACAGCTAACTGGTTAAGCATATATTACACTGTACAACAGCCAAATGATTTCGTAACCGCCACTATGATATTCTTATAGATTTTCGGGAGCCGAATACGAATCTGAAATCCGTTTCTCTCAATGTCCTACAGTTTTTGAGAAAATCGTTGTTAAAAAAAATTGCGAATTTTCAACTTTGTAAATTTTTTGTGCTTTTATCGTAGCAGCTATACAGTGACTTTTCACACGAGAAAAATCTGTGCACTTTCCCGAATAAAACGATATAAATTGTTAGTGTATTGTAAACATTTAAATATGTTTAAATAATGATCAAAGTAAGAAAGACACTGAAAATGCACCAATTTTCGTTGATATTTTTCAATTTATTTCAAAAGCTATAGATCTAGGTGAAAATCTGACCATCGTACGTGATAGAGCAGGCATTTCTGCTGCAGAAAGCATTGAGCGAAGTTAGAAAATCAGTTTTGTTTTCATTTTATAAGAAAAATAGTTGGGCAAAACACGAGTCGCTGTCAGTGGTACTCATTGTCAGTGTTATATCGCGCCGCGCCGTTCAGTTCTTCCGTTATACCAAGGCAGTAGGCAATGAGTAGGCAAGGGGAAAGAGTTAAGAGTTGGGATGACCACCGTTGGAATGGTCATGCCAAGATCTTTTATGGTATAAAAATTAGCTCGATCGGAGAATGCCCCATTTTCTAGAATTCAACCAAAATTTATATAGCCTTAAGATATTTTCTCAAATATTTCGAAAACTAAAAGAGTCCGACTATTATATGACGAAGATGAATTGAAAAATAATTTTGTTTTTCATGAAATAATCACGGTTGTGCTGTATTACATTATACAGCGTTTCCATAGTGTCGTTCAACGTAATCTGTTTAATTATTTGGGGCACTGTGGGATAAAAAATGTGGGGCATTTTTAGACCCATCTCGATATATTGCATAGCTTTGTATTTAGTCTTACTTACGTAAAGCAATGCCATCAACAAATATTATAATGTTCAGAATTATGTTTTTACGTTTCTATATTACGTGGTCCTATTGTTAATAAAAATATATCAATTTTTGTTTCGTTTAAAACGTAATAAAATTTGTATGCACCACGGGTATATTTTATTTTCTGAAATTCTACGCTTCAAAGAGTTAGTGCAGAAGTAAAAATGTACGTGCATAATGAGGCAGACGAAGTTTCTAATTTTAGGAGATATAAATAGATAATAATTTATCAAATTTAAGGTTTGTATTGTTTGTTTTTATATCATTTTGCGTGACTACAGTTAATTAACCATTTAATTATATTAATTATGTGTATAGTATTGCTCAACTGCAGCCCGTTCAATACTCAATGTGGTAACGAACAAAGAATTATAATTATATTAATTAATTATAACAGAGAAATTATAGGAGTATTTGAGTGAAAATATCGCAAAACTACAGAGTACTTCAAAACCATTGTTCTGCTGAATTATTGCATACTTTTTGAAAATAAGTAAAATATTTAAATGCAATGACTTCAGCTACTGGCACAATGTTAATTTTGATGCCATTAACGTTATAATTTATACCAATAAATTTTTTAATTCTTGTGTGTTTCATAAATACTTCATTAATCAAATCATTAATTCCTTTTAATTACATTTTTATAAATTTTGTTCAATATAAAGTGTGAGAAGATATTAACGAATTTGTAAATGTTTACAAATGTTCTACGTTCATTGTTCAATATTATTAAATACAAAAGATACTTTCACTTTGTTCTCGATAAATTGTGATTGATATATGAATGGCAGAATTGTACAGTTTACTAATGTATTATCCAGCTAGATGACTCAAGATTTAATATCATGTTTTTGCAGATAAATAAATTCTCGAGACAGCTTTCCCATTGTTTGCGAATTTATGTTAATCAAGATCAGAGAAGATAGGCGGATGTATAATACATGTAAGTACTTTGTGTATTTAATCGTATTTAGCAAATGAAAGCTTCAATTTAGTCGCACTTTTAGTACCTGTAGTTTTTGTATGTATATATAAGTAAAAATTGTTCTATTTTCATAAAAATCGTGCAATAATACGTTGCAAAAACCACTTATATCGAAATCTCTTTATATAGACAATTTTCTTTTATGAGAATAGACAACAATGTTTGACAATTTGTAAATTTATAAACCTATAAATTTGAAAATTTTCAAATTCTGATTTTTCAGAGGTCGGATAAATATGAAAATTTCTAAATTCGAAAATTGGTATTTTCGATTATTAATAAATCTCTGAACTAAACATTTCAAACTTTCAAAGCTTGAAAAATTGAATATTTCCAAACTTTAGTATACACCCTCTGTCCCAAAAATAACCGGAATGGATCAAGTTTAACGAAAATATTGGTGCCATCTGTTAATTGGCGATTGATTTATTAATCGTCAACTTTCTTTACTAACCTGTAAAAATTTCATGACATTTCGTTTACTAGAATCCAAGGTGCAACGCATTTTGTAATAATAGTTTTTGTACGTCGGTCAAAAAATGAATAAAGAACAAAGAGTCAACATTAAGTTCTGTGTTAAGAACGATATAGGTGCTATGAAAACGCTTCAAATGTTTAAATTCGCTTTTGGAGATAATTGCTTATCACAAACACAGGTTTTCTAGTGGCATCGAGGATTTAGAGAGGGCAGAGAGGATGTGGATGACGATAAACGTTCAGGCCGAACAATTGAGACAATGACCGCGGAGAATATTGTTCTTTACGATTCCAAGGGGATTATCCACAAAGAATTCGTTCCAAGTGGTACAACAGTTAAGGCCGAGTATTATCTTGAAGTATTGAAACATTTGTTAGGACGTATTCGTCATGAATATCGAGAACCTGGCAGTTGGCGATTGTTGCACGATAATGCACCTGTGCATCGTTCACTAATTGTAACTGATTTTTTGACCAAACATCATGTTTTTTTGCTTCAACATCCACCGTACTCAGCCGATTTGGCTCCCTGCGATTATTTTCTATTCCCAAACCTGCATTTGGCAATGAAAGGAAATCGTTTTTCATCAATTGAAGACATTCAACGGGCAACGACGAGCAATCTTAACACCGTTCCAATCAGCGATATAAAAAAAGTCATTTAACGTACTTCTTGAACGCGCAAATCACTGTATTTCTTCTGAGGGAGAATATTTTGAATAAATAAAATGATTTTTGCCAATATTTATTACCTATTTTTGTTTCTGCATAGCCATTCCGGTTATATTTAGGACAGAGGGTGTATTTTAGTTTATAGATTTATGTATTTGAAAATTTCTAAATTACAGGTTTTACGGTTTTGAAAATATCTTCATTTCTGTCTGAGAAAGGAGGGTGTTAAAAAATGCCCATTTTTGGCATCGCCTGGAAATGAAAAACGCATACAGGATCTTTTAGAGTGTCTTCCAAGGGACAAAAAATGTCCTTATCACTTTCCCGAGAAACGATGGGAAAGTTGTCAAAAATACGTTGAAAGTATATAAGAGTAAACCGCAATGCAAGCCATACTCGCACACTCATGTGGATGCAAAGTCGGAGCACGCGTTGTTGAACGCTGTTCCCATGTAGCCATGATTTTATGGTACTTTGCATTTGCTCGATTTCAAGCTTCAATTAATCTACCTGCTAAGTTCCTTACTACTTATTTCGAAGGCGGATATCCGAAGAAAAAGACGACAAAATGTAAAATATACGTAAATTTCGTTATAATTACATTCATACTTTGAACGTATTTTTAACAACTTTCCCATTGTTTCTCGGGAAAGTGATAAGGAGATTTTTTGTTCCTTGGGAGTCACTCTAAGAGATCCTGCACGAATTGTTCATTTTCAGGCGATGTCAAAAATGGGCATTTTTTAACACCCTCCTTTATACATTTGAAAATCATAAAGATTGAACCAGGCCTTTTCAAATATACCGTTTACCTTACGTTATAAACGATACAAGCTGTAAATTTATTTTTATAATCGTAATAGCGTTTATCAATATTTTACAGTGCAAATACAAAACCCCAGTATTATATTATATATAATATAAAATCAGGGAATATAATATACTTCTTTCAAATTTTAATCACGTATAATTTTTATTGGAAAACGTAAAAAATAATTTGTTTAAATTTTTTCATATTATATAACAAATTGTCCAATTTAGAAAAAATATTTTATAGTAGCCCAATCCTTTATGAATAAAACAAAAAAAAATTTAGCTCAATCGGGCGAGTAGTTTTTGAGAAAAAAAAAATTGGTAAGTGATGCCTATTTTCGCAAAAATAGGAAAAAATTGCAAATTTTGAAGGCTTGTAATTTTTGAACAAATTCAAAATCGGCAAAATGATGACTCAAACCCCTCCTGCTTTCACATAGACTATAACATATATTGATTAAAACAAAATCGCAGATGGTGACGTCAAAAAATGATCGATTCTGCGTGGAATGACCCATAGATAATAAAAATCTCGGGAACTGTAGGAGGCAATTTCGCATATTATATATATATATATATATATATATATATATATTCTTAAGTTAATTGTATATATATATATATATATATATATATATATATATATATATATACAGGGTGTCCCAAAAGTGTTGAAGGAGCCGGAAATGGGAGGTAGGTGGGGTCATGATCACCCCATCATCATGGGGTCATCATCGCGCCCGGAGGCAGAAGTGTAGGCCTGCGTTATAATTGGCCGTGGTCGCGATCGAACATACGGCGCGCGATTTTCCCGCTCTGATTAGTCGGTGTTTTCCGTTAATAAGTTAAAAATGAAGCCCCATACGACATTTTTGCAAATGAAAAAGTTGTTCAGAATGACCCCACCTACCTCCCATTTTCGGCTCCTTCAACACTTTTGGGACACCCTGTATATATATCAATGGATTTGGAATAAAATTCTCTTCACTTTTTGTCATTATGCAAATTTGCATAAGTTGTGAAATAAGGTTATGAAAAATTTGTTTCTTATAAACAAATTATATTTCGTCGAATTTGTTAATATTCCGTTATTATACGTAAAAAACCATACAACTTTCCTATTAGCAGTTTTAATGTGTCTCGTACGGTTTTCGAAATAGCACAAGGGGGTCCAAACTTTAAGGGGTCGTTTCACCCCTTAAACTCGCGTCTCAGTCGATAAAAAAATACGTGCCCGTCATTATTGCCTGCTTAACAAAGGTACGAAGTTTCATCAAAATCGGAGGGGGACAATTCCGTGCCTTTCCTTGTTAGATGTATATTATCATATCGTAATTAATCTTAGTATCTAGATCTATGACAAAGCAGATTAGCCTTAACAATAAAATACTGCAAATCAATCTCCTGGAAAGAAGTGACGTTGATCTTATATAAAGGTAAGGTTGCGGGTGTTTTTGCGTTAATGTACACATTACAATGAATTGCAACCAGAAAACACTTTTATTTTCACTGCTCATTCTTGCCGGTACAAATCTTCAAATTTTCAAATAATTTATTTTTATTAAGTTATACAATACAATGATCGCTTTACTGCAATTTAAAAACTGTGACAATGACAATACTTAAAGAGTGCAATCAGTCCTTAACGATATTATTTGTGATCATATAATTACAGAATTCTTCGTTTGATATTTATTGAAATTTATGAGATTCAATTAATATTATTTGTTATTAATATTTGTGTACAGTATTATAATGTATTGAACCATTAGTAGCAAGTGAATTACTGACTGAACTCATTGCGATGTAATTTAAAAGTAACCAAACGATACTGTACAGGAGTAGAGAAATTATTAAAATAAAATTTAACTTAAATTAAATTTAAAAATTGATCCATAAACATCAGTGCATTTAATAAGCATATTGCTTAAAAATGTAAACAAGAAATTCGAAACTTTTAATCACTGTGACTGTATAAAGATCAATATTATACTGATAAAATTATTAAAAATGGTCACTTTATATTTAATAACTAGTTTCTGATAAATAATTAAAAGGGGAGAAAAGAACGAAGAAATAATTTCTACGCGCTTTTTTTTTAAATAAGACTATATTCATACTGTTTAATGAACTTAGCACTCTTCCATTAGACTATAATAAAATTATACTCTTACTATATTATAAACCAGTTAAATAGAAATCATAACAACTCTTCAAAGTCAATTCTTTCATATTGCGGAGCGTTGTATGCTCCAGTTGTGGTTTCGTAAAATTATCATTTTCTGTGTTCTCTATAATTATACAAAGTTTACATCGGTGCTCCGAAGGATTACGAACATCCATTGTTAGTACTTCTTAACGAAATTATTTCTTGAAGTGTGCTTCGTTCTTCAGTTACAGTTAAATATGGATCGTGTGGGCATAATCCAGTGGTCGGCTATGCCCCTGGAGTTAGTGGCATGCCTCCTGTTGACGTGAAAAATTGCGAGACTCCTGAAATCTTGCATGACCCATCTTTGTCGAACGCTCTCGAATGTAATCGCCCTTGTCATGTCGGAGAGAAACCAAAAACTTGTTACTACAAACTTGTGATAGAACGTTATCCTGTTAGCGGCCAGTAAGTATTATGTACTTCAAAAACGTACTGTAATTATTAAAAATATTGTAACAATTTAAAAGTACTGTAATTTTTTGTGTAATTGTACTACAAACGTGACCGTTTCTGAAGACAGTGATTCCGAATATGAATACATCGATGCACATTAAATTAAAATTAAGATTCCATAAATGTAATAAATAAGTATGCAGTTGCATAACGAAAAGGAACACGAATATTCTTTTTATATGTAACTGAGTATCTATGTTACATATAGCGATTCTTCGCAACATTGATCACAAGAAATGGTATCTGGTTATAGTACACATAAACCTAGTTTGTAATTTCAATTTATAAAACAGACGTATTGCAAAATATCTACATAACTCTAAAAAAATAAAATAAACAGTCGGTATGGAATATATAAGTATTTTGTACAAATGTACAAACAAGTAATATATGCACATACGTTAATTGTATATTTTTGTAAAGACTTACATCCTTCATTAATCACTTCATTATTAATTTCTTTGTATTACCAATTATACAAGCATTTGTCTTCTCGTCTTTTTTAGAGCATGCGATTTTTGCACTCCAAATGTTACAAATTCATTGTGCGCCAATTGTCAATGCATACTCGGCGACAGAGTGGAACGTATGGCTTTGGTCGTGAACCGAATGATGCCAGGACCGAGTATACAAGTTTGTCGAAATGATGTTGTGGTGGTTGATGTTCGGAATCAAGTTAAAGAAGATGCAGTTGTGATACATTGGCATGGGGTGTTTCAGAAAGGAACTCAATACATGGATGGTGTACCCGACCTAACTCAATGTCCAATTCCGTTTGGTAAAACATTCAGGTAAATAATGTTACGTCGATAGTAATAGTTAGACTAAGTTTACAAATTTAATTAAATATAGATATAATTACAAATGTCCACTTGCGTTATACAGATACACATTCTCTTTTAGATGGACGCTAAAAAATATTCTATTAAGCAAATTTTGCATATTTCATACATTCTTTCAAATATATTTGTTATAATTATTTTTATACATTTATCACATATGCTTAAAGATCTGAAGATAAGTAATATAGTAGATGTAGAGTTTCGTTATATTGACACCTTTATACGGACTTTTCATGTCAGGAAGTAGAGGTACTTCTGCGTCTCGTAAAACCGCAAAGTCCATGGAAATTGCCGCAAAGGAAGATTTAGGATAAAACTAGTATATTGCATAACTGGACATAGATCAGCGAAACATATCCTGCATTGTGATTTAACGTATCACCATACAACGTGCAGTGATCCAATGTGCAGCTATGCAACTCGTCAAGATCTAACGCGTAGAAATAACGCGTTACAATTTAACATCAAGAGATATTAAGAGTAGAAACATAACTTGGCAATCTAGTCCGTCGAAATCTATCGTGTAGAATTTATCACGTAGAATTTATCGTATAGAATCTATCGTGCAGAATATAAGTTATTAACTGCAATTGACACATTGCAATTTAGTGCGTAGAATTCTAATAGATGGTAATCTACCCAGTAGAACTCTAACGCGTCGTAATCTAACGTGCGATAGTCTAACGTATAGGGATCTAACGCGCGTTAATCTAAATCGATGTAGCACAACGCGTGGTGATCTAACATATAGCTATGTAACGCTCAAAGATTTAATAGTGACTATACAACATGTAGCCATACAACGTGTGGGTATACAACACATGGTGTATGCCCAAGTAACAACTTTTCGCCCCTACAGCTCTGTCCGTGGCAATATAACGAGAACCTGCAGTATATGAGCAAACTTTCTTTTTGCAATGACGTTTAATTACATGTCATGTATAGATTGAGTAGATCGTTGAATTGCAATTTAAAGTTAGATATTTCGTTGATCAAGCATTTGTTTATTAATTTAGCTACCTACTTATGTTATCGAAAATTGTATTTCTTACAGATATCAATTTCCTGCGAAAAATAGTGGCACGCACTTTTGGCATTCTCATACGGGATTAGGCAAGATGGACGGTATTTTCGGTAGTCTCATTATAAGAGATCCAATAGAACGGGATATCCATGCGCATCTATACGATTATGATTTAGCAAATCACGTTATAATAGTAAATGACTGGATGCATGAAGCACCAACAGCAAGATTTCCAGGTCGCAATACTGGTGTGACTGGTCAATTTCCTGATACGTTTTTCATAAATGGAAAAGGAAAATTCTTGGTAAATGTATTTGATTTCAAGTATTGTGTGACTTTGATGATTTGGCAGTTGGAGGCAATGTTGATCCTATTAATGGTTATCAAACGCGCACTGTACTTACATATCTATCAAAATATCAGAGAGTAACGTTTTGCTTATACGAAATAAAAGTGCAGTTGTGATATAACAAAGAAGAATGGAGTGTTAACACTATGACGATTGGTGTCACGTATTAGTGATTTTTAAGATATAAATAACATTCTTCTGTTAATATTTACATCCTACATACGTATAATGCAATGTGATGTGAGAAAATTTTACACATATACTCTGTAAACAATTTCTGAATACATTATCGTATAATTGTATCGGTTTTGAGATACATATTGAACCTATTGCGTATAATATTATTTCTAGAATGTGTTGTTTGATAAACTATTAAAATAAATTGATGCAGGCTGTAACTAATAACATTTATGTTATAGGACGGTGATGGTAACGCACAAAACGGTACTTTCGAAGTTATAACTGTGGAAGCAAATAAACGGTATCGTTTTCGTTATATAAATTCTTTTTGTGCCACTTGTGCCGCCGAATTGACGATCGAAGGGCACAACATGACCGCAATTGCGACTGATGGACAATCTACCAAACCCGTTACTGTAGATGCCATTGTCTCATTACCAGGTAAATCAGTGATACTAGAAATTAAAAAAAAAATGATTGATAAGATGCAGAAATCATCTTTTATTTTTCGATTGAAGAACCACTCAGAATTTTGAGGGAATTCAATCGGCAAAGGAATTTACAGAGTTTAATGAAATTTGATATAGTACTAAATACTTCCTAAAATTACATGGTTAAAGTGTAGAGAGATGTAGCTATTTGAATTGCAAGATATTAATATTTCAATTCATATACTCCCATAGTTTATATTTCCATAATTTAAAGCGCTTAACAATAAGTTTTCATAATATAACACGTTTACTGGAAATTAACAATTATTACAAAATGGCTTTTGCGTATCTATGAATCTAGAATAAATAAGTTAGTAGAAAGAATTGGTATTTCGCATGTGTGGCTACTATTAATCATCACATATAACGATATCGTAACACGTGAGATTATAGAATGTGCCATTTGAATTATGTACATAATTTAAACTTGTTCAGCGATCATAGCTTTCCAATCGTTTTCAATGTAACAGATAAATTAATAATTAATATTAGCTTATTTATTCGCCGTATTTACTGTAATATCAGTTATCAGTCGATATGCGGGATCCAATTCACTGTCCAACAGCCAATCGACGTACTAATATCCATTCAACGACTATTATAGTTTTCTAGTGCTGATTACGGATCTGTAATCCGTTTTTGGCCAGCACGTATAAATTTTGAGAAATTCATTTTCGAAGTTCAAACCAATTTTGTGAGACGACTATAAAAGTTACTAAAACTCGGGTTACATCAAAAGATTCTGTAGACTTCGCTAAATACAACAGTTTCTGCTTTTTATGCATTCTAAATATTTAAACATTAAACAATCATTGAACGCGGAGGGACTGATTTTGTACAAATGTTTACGTATATTTTTCAATTTAACTTCGAAAATGCCTTTTTTTGTCAAAATAAAATTTCTCAAAATTTGTACGTGCTGGCGAAAAACGGATTACAGATCCGTAATCAGCACAAGAAACACGATAATAATCATTCAACGGATATTAGAACGTCGAAAAAAATTAAAATTTGTTGGATAGTGATTTTATATGGAAATACGAAAATAATATATGATATTACTGTTCATGTCGTTCGTTCTTGGCAAGTAATTGAATAGAAAATTGCATACGCTTTGATTACAACCATATCGATAGAATGTAATTAAGTAATGATTATGTATAATGATAATGTTGAGTAATGATTTATAATTTA
The DNA here is from genome assembly GCA_947623535.1 of Coelioxys conoideus. NCBI lineage: Eukaryota > Metazoa > Arthropoda > Insecta > Hymenoptera > Megachilidae > Coelioxys > Coelioxys conoideus. The sequence goes on along the minus strand of OX392459.1, from coordinate 3,091,226 downwards.
TATTTTATTATTCCAATATCCATTTTCGTTTATCGAAAATTCGTTCTACAAAAGCTGTATATTTTGTTTCTCCGTAGCCGAGCGGTTTGATTTTATTCTACATACTAATCAAAAGCCTGGTGCATATTGGATACAACTTCGTGGACTAAATCGATGTACATCCACTCGTACTTACCAGTTAGCCTTATTACAATATGTAGGTGCACCTACAGAACCAAGAACTCCAGTACCTCCTTACGGTGGCATCCCTGCAAAAGTAGTATGTTTTCTTCAATTTTTTTTCTATTGTTGGGATCGAAGAACAGAATGAAATAGGTTATTAATAACTGGTCAAAGAATTAAAAGTCAAGAGATGTGGTCATAAAAGTTTCGAAAGCATTTATATGTACTGTTATGATAGCAAAGACAAATGTATTACCGGACAAGAAATTTTCATATTACGATGCATAGAAATATGAAAAATGATTCCATTTTTACTGATGTAGTAATTTTTTAAAATAATTATTTTAGCAGATCATTTTGTAGTACTATGTTAAAACGAATTTTGTAACAATATTGACTTTTATATCTTATAACATTTGTGCAGAAAAATTAATTTCTAGCAATATAAAGGTTGTCTTAGATAACTCCAAAGTTTACATTACTTTTACTGTATTCAAGGATAGAAACAAATAATCGAAGCTTAAATGGCTTTAAGCGATACTATATAAACTTTCTTTCATAAATTTAGATTTTTATATCGTTTCAGAATATAAATTTAGTAACAGAAAATTTAGATACAAAAAATGCAATCCAAAATCATTTTTATTTCATCATAAAAATAATTTACAATTGCAAATTAAATAGGACAACCCGTACGTGTCCGGTGACATTACACAGCCTCTATACAAAGAATAATTTGTTATCTAACACTTGTAAAATGACAAAATTAGCACGAATGAATGTAGAATTGTTTATCTTATTGTAGTTTTAAAATATTCTGAACAATGTACGCTGGTGTAAACTTTTGTCCATAATTGATTAACCAAACTATTTAACGTAAAACTATGATATCGTTCAAGAATGTAAACAAGATTATTCCAACAACAGGTTTTAAACCCAGTGGACAGTGTTTGCACTGCAGCGAATCCGGATAAGATATGTATAAGCAATTTAACGCATGCCTATGGTTCTCATCCCAGGATTATGCGAAAAGAACCAGATTTGAAATTCTACTTACCTATTGGTTTTCGTAATTCCAGACCCGATATGTTTTATCAGCCTAATACGTACGAAACCTTTCTGAGTAAGACCTGTCTTTAATATTCAAACAATATACGCTGCAGTAAAAATTTACTGTAGTATTTTCTTATTCTTTTTTACATTATTCATACTAATGTTCTGTATCTTGTACATTTAAACAGCTCCAGCACCAAATGCCATTTCTATGGGAACTTTGGACAATATTCAATTTAATTTCCCACCAGTACCACCACTCTCACAATACAATGATCTACCTCGGCATCCGTTTTGCAATGCGAACAATTTGCCACGTGGTTGCAAAGACAATTGCACTTGTACGCACGTGCTGAACATACCATTGAACGCTGTAGTGGACCTGATTATAATTGACACGTGTGAGTAATAAAATGTTATTAATAGTTACATTGCAACTAGTACGCAGTCCATTTTTCATACGATAAATTATTAAATTTAAAAAATTGTAAAGTTCGAAACTTCCAAATTCCTGAATTTCTACATTTCAAGTTCTTAAAGCATCAAATGCCCACGTGCCCAAATTTTCAAATTCCCTAATTTCTCAAGATCTAAATATTCATATTAAATAACTCAAATTAATTAAATTTCTAAGGAATTCATGCTTCAAAATTTTCAAATAACCAAATTTTACAAAAAAAAAAAAAGAAGAAAAATGGATTTATATGATGTTCTTTGGAAACTTAGTTGTTAATTTCTGATATATTGTTGTTGCAGCACATATACCCGGACTAACTCATCCTTTCCATTTGCATGGTTATGCGTTTCGTGTTTTAAGTATGGGTCAACCATTAGGTCCTTACACAGCTCAAAGTGCAATAACTGTAGATTACGTGAAAGAGCTGGAGCGTCAGAATAATTTAGACAGAAACTATAGTTCTCCAGCAGGTAAAGATACCCTTGCTGTGCCAAATAATGGATACGCAGTACTCAGATTCCGTGCCCATAACCCAGGTACGTACACTTCTTATTGAGAACCTCTGTTACGAAGATTAATTATAAACGTTTCATCACGAATAATGTTGGATCCGTGAATTGTTGTTTGATCGAAATCACTCAAGACGGCAGTCTTTTTTTAAAAAAGAAGTTTATTACTAAATATAGTCGCTTGGTTCTCAGCTCTCTCCTTCTCTCTGCCTCTTTCTCTCTCTCTCTCTCTCTCCCGCTCTCTCTAATCTCACTCTCTACAAAGGTTCTCTTATCTATCTCCATCGCTCTCCGCCGCTTAACCTAATATATACCTTTAATTCTCCCTACTCCTACTTACAATTAGATGTCTGACACATGATACATAGACTTCTCATCTCGTCTTTGTCTTGCCCTATCGCTGCGCTCTTCTTCGGTCGTGCACCTCTATCACCTGTTTGGGTTTTTTGGTTGTCAACCGTTTCGCACACGGTGTGCGATGCTTCCTTTGCTGATTACTCACCGACCGCATGTTTGTGTTTCTTTTCTTTTTTACGGAAATATTAGTCACCGCGCTCGAGATGAGCATCTTTGTTCCCGGTTCTGTTTGGTCCCCTACAATAATTTGAACTCGCTTTGACTTTGTTTGCTGAATTATGTAAGGAGAGCGAAGCACGTTACATGTGATTATAAATAATTTAATTGGTATCTTTTTATGTTGAAGGATATTGGTTGTACCATTGCCATTTTGTTTACCATCAAGACGTCGGAATGGAACTTGTTTTCAAAGTTGGAAACCAAAGAGATTTACCACCAGTGCCAAAGAATTTTCCACGCTGTGGTCATTTCAAGCCAGAAATTGTGCCTTATGACAAATATACCGAAAAGAAATCCTACGTTAAGGACAATTGGAACGAATGGGACGAATGGAAGGAACTCATTGAAAGTTACTGGAAGAAAGGCAGCGAATGGGGAGATGAAAGCAAATAAGGGGAAGAAAGCGATTGGGCGAAAGAAAGCAACTGGGGGAACGAAAGGAAGAAACGAGAATAAGGGAAATCGTCGATCATGGATATTGGAAAGCTTTTTGAACTGTCGTAATTTATTTATGCTTACAATTGTATATTCGAGGAATTTTCACATGATATTTTACAAAATTTATTCGAAGAAACATCTTGCTTGACGATAGATTTCCCTTGGAATAAAAATATATGCTAGAAAATTAATACTATATATTGAGACTAATATGGTTTGTATGGGTGTAATTTTTGTATTCTTGCAATGTGTAATAAATACATATGTATGTTACCTTTCCTGTATTATTGTATACTTTGACATCGCAACTTACAGGATTATAAAGATAAATTATTAATATACAGAATTACTAATTATTAACTTGAGGTTAGGTAATGATTAAAATTAAATGATATATAAATTTACCCATTCTTACGTTAATGGTAACGTTTAATAATCATTTTTAATTGTATAATGACAAAATGACCTGCAATTTAACAACCTACATGCAGGTACGTACATCATGCTTAAAAACAAGCATTATCGGCATATACTGCTGGTTCAGTTAGTATTATATAGGGTGTCCCACAATTATGGTACGAGCCGGAAACGGGTGGTAGGTGGGGTTATTCTGAACAACTTTTTCCTTTGCAAAAATATTGAACGAGGCTTCATTTTTAAATTATTCAGGAAAAACACCGACCAATGAGAGCACGAGGATCGCGCGCGCTAGGAGGCAGAAGTGTAGGCCTGAGTTTTAATTGGCCGTGGTCGCGATCGAACATACGGCGCGCGCGATCCTCGCGTTCTGATTGGTCGGTGTTTTTCCTGAATAATTTACAAATGAACCCGCGTCCAATATTTTTGCAAAGGAAAAAGTTGTTCAGAATAGCCCCACCTACCACCCCTTTCCGGCTCGTACCATAATTGTGGGACACCCTGTATTTTATATTACAGAATCCACTTAACTCTGCATCTAAGCGAATAATGTCTAAGGCGCCCGTTCGAGTCCCGCTGAGTCTGAACATTTTTCCGTATTACAACATAAATTACAAAGTGTTATACCATTTTGGAATCCTTATTGAATGCGCTAACTTTCAAAGTTACTTACGAAACTCGCCTAGTACAATATTTTTTCAGTATGGTCAGTTAAAGCTGGGCTAAGTATTAATTTTGAATCTTCGGTTGGGCAAAAAGTGACATTTATTTCCAATCCGGAGCAGTTGAGTTTAAATTTTTGGCCAGGGTTTAAAGGAGCAGTATTCAAGATTACATAACAAAAAAAAGTAATTAAAAAAGTCAATATTTGTTATAACAGGAATGGGAAGACCGTCACAGGGTATAGATTTTCTCGATTTTTTTGAAATGTCTATAATTTTTAAAATACGTGACTTAGATTTTTTTTTATATTTTTCTGTTAACTGTTATGACTTAGCCTGTTACCCGGTTCCCGCTTGACGTCGACTTCAGGGACACCCTGTATCAACATTTCTTATCTCTATGCACTATTGAAACAAGATATAATAATCATAAAAATGTCCATTAAGCATATATTATTTTAATCATAAGTGATTAAATATTGTTATCGAGTCTGTAAGTACGTCGTTGAATGATCAATCTAATCATTTAACACAGAGAAGTATAACTAACATATTTGATATAAGTTAGTCAGCCTCATTTTTCGCATTTTCCATCAAAGCTTAAAAATCGTAGAGAAAATTCACAGAGACATTAATGTCTCATCCTAGACTATTTGATCACTGAATACCAAGAGTCACAAGCAACGCTTCTTCACCCAACAGATTTAGTATCTAAGAACTAAAATCTTCAGGATTTTTCTTTCAATCATTCTGCATGACGGTCTGGTATTTTGTTTACCCAAGTGTTCATTGTATCCAGAGTTGTATGTCCGAAACTTTCGAAATATATCTGTAAGTGTAAATACCGGTATTTTTACATGGATACCACAGCGTAATATATTAGGCACTCGTCATGTGATGCAAATTCTTTAATTTTCTACAATCCAACATCTTGAATTTACTACCTTCTGAACCGAGATATTTATCCTCATTTCCGAAAGATTTTGATCAACGTTTAAAAATTTCAACAAAACGCTGAATTATCAAAGTTCTAATTCTTAGATTACAAAATGATCAAATTATTTCATTTTCAAATTTCGTGCTTTCGAAAATCTTATGATTTTGTATTCGTTAGTCTCTAAAAGCACAAATATTCTCATTTTCGACTTTCAAAGTCTGCTTCAATAGATTTTCGAGTTCCAAAATATTCAATCTCCCAAAATTTTCAAACTACCAATTTACCGCATTTCCAGATTCGACAAGGCACCAATTTTCAAGAGCTTAAACTGTTAAATTCGTTACTTTCAAATTCTGTAATCCTCAAATTTCCGAGTTTGCCAAGTTCCTAAATACTAAAAATTGCAAGGATTCCAAATCCTCAATTTGTCAAGGGCTGGAATTTGTAATTTCCAAATTTCGCTATTTCGAAAGTTAAACAATTTCACATATCGATACTTAGAATATTTTTATAGTTCTAAAATCGGTATTTTCAACTGTCTAAGCTTTCAAATTCAAGAATCACGTATTATAACTTTCAAAATCACTAAATTGCCGATATCTACTTTACATATGATGTTATTTAATGTAAACCTTTTGTTAATAAATCACTCATAAATGCATCGTGCTGCTGTAAGTATATGACTGTTGTGAATGATGGTGCCACCACAGACAACTGTATCATTATACGTTATTCTCACTACATAGTGATATTCGCCTTTTGTAACATTTCTGCCACCAATAATTCGTCCATCCAGAGAACCTACGAAAGTAATGAACAATATATTAAATAAATTTAATAATTGCATTTCGATTGTATGTAAGAGATCAAAATACATTATCGCTAATATTGTCCAGCATTAATGTTCGGTTAGTAGCTTTTAAATTTCTCCTGATAAGTATTTTAAAAACTCACCGTTGACTACAGAAATTACGTATAAAAGAATAGCTAGCGTACGCATGACTGAGGACACTGAAAATTCATTATTATATTGATTAACGTCGAAAACTAAAGTCGATTAATGTCAACAACACTTACTTGAGATTCCATAATTCCAGATTGTTTGTTTGGTGTGTGTGCGCACCTGTCGACACATATGTTGAAGAATGAATTCGAAACAACATGGATATTATACAAAGAAAAGAAATTTTAAATATCAACAGTATTTTGAACTCCTTCAAGGCTGTTTCGTCTTATAATAAGACGCATTTTTCTCTAGAACGTGTAGGTACTTTATTTCTACGAGTTTGTGATTGTAAGTGTCGCCATTGTACATATATTCGAGTGTAAACAATGTTAGAAAATTAGAAATCGACAAACAGTCGGAGTAGGCCACATACTTATCCTCAGGGAAGTTTTTCCGGGCCATAGTGCCCTAAAGAACGACCATACTAACGGGGGTGTCGACGATACGAATTTGTTGTCTCCGAAGACATTCGTGCATTGGTTTTTGCCAAGAGAAGAGTTATTAAAGAAACGTAGTTGTGTAAAGACCCTCACAGTGGACTGCTTGGTTGTCCCTCACAGTGGAAAATGTCTCTTCCTGCGCCTATGCTGTGCCTATGTTCGCCTCGCTCGAGCCAGTCCTCGCTCTCCAGTTCCCAATTTAGCAATATAATTTGTTAATATTTATATTTTTTTGACTGCAAACTTCTTTAACATATTTGTGAGGTTCTTCCGATCAAAATAAGACCAAACAAGATATAATTACGATCACAATTACCTGCGTAACAAGCCATAAAAGTTTCGGACGTTACATTTACGGCAGAGATGCAAATAAACTTTTATAGTTTGTTACACAGGTAATTATGATCGTAATTATATCGTGTTTGGTATTATTTTAATCAGAAAAACGAGCCGAATACGATGGTAAAAGTTTCATTCACGAAAAACCAAAAATAAAGATTTTTGATTTTCGAATATAAAAGACAGAACACGCAGAAGTCTTTCATGTTTGCCGAACGCTTCAACTTTCTGCATCTCTGTCTTTTCCACTCGCCGTCCTCTTTCACGTTAAAAACTTTAATCACCCGTTACGTACGTAATTATTAATGCAATTACATCATGTTTGGTGTCATTTTAATCAGAAAAACCTGACGAATACGATGGTACAAGTTTCATGAAAAAATAATAGGAAATAAGAAAATTGCAATCTTTTTCTTTGCTTGCATTAGTATGTGTCTCACCGATATTCGGTTGTTTCGGTGACCGATCGTGTTTAATGCTTGACTGATTCCGAGGGGGATCCCCCCAGCAACCGAGACGCCGAGTATAAAATTTCGCTTCCATGTTCCTCACAGTGGACAATTTCGATTCCGGCCTCTGGTCCACTGTGATAAATGCAACGTTTCACTATGTTCGAATATCGATTGTGAAATTTTCATAAAATTTTTAATTGGATATGCGTCTATAAGGTCAAAATTAATTAAAAAAAAAATGATTGCTGATACTTGAGGGGTAAAAGAAGAAATGATCGATAAATTGCGTTGAATATTTTCTGTACTTATAAAAATGTAAAATGTCGTTCGAGATTGTTAAAGCCAATAATACTTCTTGCAATCTGTATCAATGTTATCTTCAAGATAAACTGTTATCTACGCCTGTTGTGTTCCGGGTTAAGAATGAACAAAAAATCATAATTCTATTAAACTTTGAATATTTCTTTATCGACATGTGTACACTGATTTTCTTCATATTTTCAAGGTTTCAAATATTCAAATTTTTTAATTTCTATTGTTTTTAAAATTACAATGTTTTAAATTATTAAAGCACTAAATTTGTGTGTTTCTCCACTTTCAAATATCCACAATTTCCAGATTTCTATATTAATACATACTCCAATTTCCAAAAGCCAAAATATCTAAACTCTTTAATTTATGGAATTTGGATTTTTCTAATGTTCAAATTCTCAAATTTCTAAATTTCTAAATTTCCAAACTCAATTCCAAAATGAAATCAGAGCACTTAATTGCAGATAAGATTAGGCGCAGTGTAAAGAACATACTATATTTTATACATACATTTATCATACCAATCTCGGAAGAGTACAGAAATCTTCCTTACCAATTATTTCATAAATATTGGGTTCATTAAATCAATACAGATACATTGCAGCAATTCAAATTTTGTGGCCTTTGTTCTTTTTCCAGTAATTTGAAACATGTTATTACATGACAATTGGTGAACATTAATAAACGTTACTACATATATTTATTTATACAGGGTGTCCCAAAAGTGTTGAAGGCGCCAGAAATGGGACGTAGGGGGGATCATTCTGAACAACTTTTTCATTTGCAAAAATTTCGTATGGGGTTTCATTTTTAAATTATTAACGAAAAACACCGACCAATCAGAGCGCGCGCTCGGAGGCAGAAGTGTAGGCCCGAGTTATAATTGGTCGTGGTCGCGATCGAGTCGCGTGGCGCGCGATTCTCGTGCTCTGATTGGTCGGTGTTTTTCGTTAATAATTTAAAAATGAAGCCCTATACGACATTTTTGCAAATGAAAAAGTTGTTCAGAGTGACCCCACCTACCTCCCATTTCCGGCACCTTCAACACTTTTGGGACACCCTGTATTTATTCGTCATATAAGCCCTAGTGCCTTTCGGCCCGTCTCTGAATACATATACATATGTTATAGATACGTAAATGGAAAGAATAATGCATTCTGAACATCGTATAGTGGAAAAATTAGCCTGAAAACTTATGAATACATATGTATGCAATTTGTGCAGTTGGCAAGAGTGTATATTTTACCTTAAAAATACTATTTGCATGATTTGCATGTCACACATAGTTTAAAATTAAACGATGTGTAGATTTAATCGCTCTTACGCCAGTGACAATCATCACATTCAACCGTACAATCATAAAATGTCCTGTGATTTACCGTTCTACATGCATTATATTATAAAAGCAATTATTATCGACATATAGTGCGCGTGCATAGTCCACTTTATTATGAACAGATTCGTATTCAATTATATTCAGAATTCATTTGGGTCTACGTTAAGAAATATACTTTTAAATTCAAATGTCGTTTTATAATTTTCACCTTTAAAATTTTATACTGTTCCGTTAACTATTCTGTTACCATTTTTTAGCGTATGAACCCTTTTCGTATCAAAATTGATACGTTCGACCTTAAACGAAGTGCGATCGATAGCGTTTTCTCGAGCCATGTCACAGTTGACGAAGAACCATTCAGATATTAAAATAAACTAAACATTTTATCGCAATCCCGCATTAATATATATGAACACGCTCATTTAACCAAATTCTAATTGTTTAAAGTAAATAAATGGCCTATCGGGATAAAAGTTAATAACAGTTATCACCATATCCAAAAATTTCATGTTAATTTCCACAAAGTTAATATTATTACGATAACAAATATGAATATGGTACGAGCGTCAATATTACGAGAGACAATAAAATCCGTATATTCAGGTATGTACGATTCGTTGCATTCGTTTTCACATCGCCATTGTTCTTACAGTTATCTATATTTACTGGTATCGAGCGTGATACTGTTTGTATCCAGCTCATGTATGGGTATACCCTAGTGTGGACGATAGGGACACCGGTTGCACATGGTTTACTATAAGAAGTAATTCCAATTTGCACGCCACTGGAAACCAAGGGACTGCCAGCATCTCCCTGGAGCAAATGAAAACATTATAAATTGTGATGGAACAAGTTGCGTTATATCGCTGTATATAGTATTGTAACTAAGCAACTAAAGAGAGAAATAATCAATTATTGATTGATATCGGTGCTTTTTTGCGTGCTTTGAAAACACATGCAGGGGCTATTGAATGGTTAGTATCTATAAAAGTAATAGCGTAAACACTGTTTACTTGGTATATGGGTCAACGCGAGCGCAATTCAAACATGTACACTCACCAGGCAAGGAATACAAATATAGTCCAAAATTAAAAATTTAAATTTAGATGGGGCTGCGCCCCTCCCCATAAAAAATATAACCTAATCAAACCTAATTATGGAAAAAAGGAGATGGAAATGATAAACTCGCTGAGATCGGCGCAGAAAGCACATTTTTACCCATTTCAGTTTTTCTCTTCTTGGAGGCGAGGGGGTGGAGTTAAGAGTCGGGATAACCACCATTGGAATGGTCATGTCGTATTTTATTTGTGTTTTAATATTTTTTCATACAAAAATTTATATATACACCTTAAAATATGAACTTTTTGATAGTGTTGTGAATTATTAAAAACATTTATTAAAATGGCAAAAGATATTCTTGAAAATCACGTAACTTTACTCGATCCCAAGTAGATATAATCCCTTGTAACGTTGGTTAGTTACAATTTAAAAATTTATTAAATAAGATACAATAGAGACTTAAACTATTCCTGAACTGAGTCTAGTCAGATGCGTGAAGCAAATTATACAATTTCGCGTACAATTTCTGTCTTTTACGTACGTGTACTTTTAATTATATTTTTATAATTTTCGTTCAATATAAAGTGTGAGAAGATATTAACGATTTTGTAAATGTTTGCAAATGTTCTACGTTCATTGTTCAACATTATTAAATAGAAAAGATACTTGTACTTTGTATCCAATAATATTCAGGTAATGCATAATCAACAATGAAGATACGGTTAAATGAAATTTTGTAATTTCCGTTTTGCATTAAATGTTATTAAATATATAAGATACTTGTACCTTGTTCTCGATAAATTGTGAATGATATACATATGAATGGCAGAATTGTACAGTTTCATAATGCATTATCCAGCTAGATGACTCAAGAATTAATATCATGTGTTTTCAGATAAATAAATTCTCGAGACCGATTTCCCATTGTTTGCGAATTTATGTTAATCATGATCAGAGAAGATAGTGGGATGTAATAATACATGTAAGTAAGTAAGTACTTTGTGTATTTTCTTTTGTGAGAATAGACAACAAAGTTTGACAATTTCTAAATTTATAAACCTATAAATTTGAAAATTTCCAAATGTTACATTCCGAGATCGGATAAATATGAAAATTTCTTAATTTGAAAATTGGGATTTTCGAATATTAATAAATCTCTGAACTAAATACTTTCAAAGCTTGAAAAATTGAATATTTCCAAACTTTAGTAATTTTAGTTTATAGATTTATAGATTTATATATCTAAAAATTTCTAAATTACAGGTTTTACGGTTTTAAAACTTTTTGCATTTTGCTTGTGAAATTTATACGTTTGAAAATCGTAAAGATTGAACCAGGCCTTTTGAAACAATCCGTTTACCTTATGTTATAAACGATACAAGTTGTAAATTTATTTTTATAATCGTAATAGCGTTCATAAATATTTTTCAGCGCAAATACAAAACTGACAGAAAACAATGATAATAAATTACTACATCAACCCTGTTTTTTAAGCGCTATTGAAGCAGGAAATGATAACGTTAAAAATAGCCATTGGCTATAAATATTTTTAATAGCATATGTTTAAGTGATACTTACATAGCAAAAACCTTGGGTGATCTCCGTAAGAGAACATATATTATTTCTCGTGATATTATTATGATACTGTACACACCATGCCGGGTCTAGCACCTTTGTGTCAAGTGTTTGCAATTTTACAGGTTCCTGTCCTTTGTACTGTCGGAGAAAAAAAATGATTAGTTGTTTATTCAATTTTATTCTTTTCATTAATGCAGAAACACGAGCATCTTGCAATGTATTACGTCAAAAAAAGAAACAATTCTATTGGCAGAAGTCCTACGTTTTACGTATTGAAATCAAAGTATGATTCATTGCTTCGAGTGTATGCCAAGGGCACACGGAGTAAACAGGATGTGATAATCTAAGCATACGCCAAATGATAATCTAACTCAATACTTTCTTAAATGAAATATACAGGGTGTCCCAAAAGTGTTGAAGGAGCCGGAAATGGGAGGTAGGTGGGGTCATTCTGAACAACTTTTTCATTTGCAAAAATGTCGTATGGGGCTTCATTTTTAAATTATTAAGGAAAAACACCGACCAATCAGAACGCGAGAATTGCGCGCCACTCAGTTCGATCGCGACCACGGCCAATTATAACTCGGGCCTACACTTCTGCCTCCGAGCGCGCGCGATTCTCGCGCTCTGATTGGTCGGTGTTTTTCGTTAATAATTTAAAAATGAAGCCCCATACAACATTTTTGCAAATGAAAAAGTTGTTCAGAATGATTCCATCTACCCCCCATTTCCAGCTCCTTCAACACTTTTGGGACACCCTGTATATTAAATGTATTATGTTCACAACACCCGCGAATTATTATTACCAAGGCAAACTTTGTCGAGATGTGTTCAATTTCAAAATTTAGCGTAGACGCGAACAGTGAATCACTTTATGAGCATTTATTCTACCAAAATGATCAGAAGAAACGTTACTTTGTAATTTGGAAAATACATTTCTTTAAAAGTAGCATACTGATCACTCCAATAATGAAAAATTCCTTAAATAAAATAATTTCTGCAACTTTCCCCTGTCTATCGATTGTGCTATTTTCTAAAACCACTTACATTCAGCCATCCCCAACTAGATATAACAGCAGATCCTGTAGATACATCATCTTTACATGGAAGCAGAATTGGTTGTATTTTACTCCCGAATCCGATGGTTTTGTTTAAACGTATTATACCGATATCGTTAGCTTTCGTTGCATTGTTGTAGGCTGTATGATGAAATAACGTATTTACAAAATATGTGACACCACCTGTTTTTAAATAATATGTTCCAGCAACGACGCTCATGGATTTTGGATCGTATCTGTAAAGTTACAAGATTGAACCGATTAGATACAATTGTAATACAGTAACGTGCGCAGAATGTATGTGACAATATGGTGTCTCATTTGTAAGGTAATTAAAGATGCAGTCGGAAAATACGATATAACGCCGAATTTTGTTCTACTAGGTAAAGCAATTAAATAACTAGACTGATGCATAAAATGTGATTTATTGGAAATAAAGTTGTGTTTAACTTTTACCCCCTTCAACATACTCTTATCCTCTATCTATACATCGCTGCATACGTATCCTCCATTGTTCAAAACAATGCTGTTGATTTGTTGACAACGATTTGACTTTTTGTCAAGTGTTGTTGACGATACTTTTGACTTTTGGAACAGGTAGAATTCGTAGGGTGCACGTGACATTATATTATCACTATAAACCTCCTTTAATAATTGCAAATATTCTGTTGGCGATTTTTTTAATTTCAGAAGAAATTTAAGGTGAATTCGCTTGTCGATTTTAATGTCAAGCATGGTCACACTGTATCGCAACAGTGGCATGTACAATTTCTTTATTGGAAAAGAATCAAAAGCAGACAAAACTATGAATCGTTACTCCAGAGGTATCAGAATCAACGACCTACTAATGCCAATCTCGTTTAATACCGTCTGTACAGTACTATCTGATAGAGTGTAATATTTTAGAAACTCGTCATCTATCGCCAAATTCTTGAACTATCTGATATTTCACAATCTAAAATTCTGAATTTTATACATATTGTACTCTGAAATTTTTAATTTTTCTAATTACCGTAGAGGCAAAATTGCATATTTTTCTATCGTCAAATCTTTAAATTTAAATAAATAAATATATTTCAAATTTTTAATTTTCATGTTTCTAAATATTCAAATTCTTCAATTTTCAAGTTTTGTAATTTAAAAAATCGTGTTTTAATACTCGTCGGTCAACATCTTCATTTCTTTAAATTACATTAAAATCTGACGATTTAAACTCAAACATTTAAATCGTTAGCCCTTTAAATTAAAAACTCGTTGTCTTTCACAATTTAATAACTTGTATTTAACTGTAGTCTCGGGTCCGAAATATCATCAAGAGGGACCAAAGTTTTCAACTTTGTTAATTTAAAAATTAATTTTAAAACTAAGTTTCAAATCCTAACTACTCAAGTTTCCAGGTTTCCAAGTTCCGTATTTTCCGAAAGTATGAATTTACAAATTTCTAATTCTGTGATTTCTATGATCTCAAATTTTGCTATTTCAATAGTGTCAAGATTATGACTACTCACACTTATTAATTTATAAGCGTCTAAAGCAGATATTTTCAATTTTGCAAATTTTTAAATTCAACAATCGCATTTATCTAATTATCAGTTTTGTTATAACTATTTTACAAATGACATTACTCGAAATTCTAATAAATTACTTACCCATAAATGCATTGTGCTGCTGTAAGTATATGACGATTGTTAATGATGGTGCCACCACAGGCAAATGAATTATTGTACATTATTCTTACTACATAGGGATATTTTCCTTCAGCAGCATTAACGCCGCCAACAATTCGTTCATCCAGAGAACCTAAGAAAGTCATGCATATTAAATAAATTTAATAATTGCATCTGTTGGAGAACCCGATTCAGAATACGATGGACTAACTGCAACAGTTAATTTATTAACTCAAGATAATCTTACTCTAGCTGTTTTACATAAGAATATATGTATATTTTACATGCGAGGTGGAATACTGCTAGCTAATCTCTCAGGAAAAACGTAGCTGACACGGAAAACGAACTATCGTAAACTATCGTAAGAAACCTATTGGTTGACCTTTTGGATAAAGGCGTGGGAGCTGGAAAAGGCATTGGCTGATTTTTGGAAGGGTGGAGGTTTAAAAAGGAGTGGCGAAATTAGAAGGTAGATGGAAGACATTTGGGGGTCCTTGGGAAAATCTTGAAGCTAACGGAAATTCTAAAGAGGCATGTTTGAGTGATATAAAACAGACGGGAAGGTTCGTACTAGTGTGCAATAGGGTGAAAGAAATAAAGAAAAGGGACGGATGGAAGAGAAAGTCAGCACGTGCGTTCGGATTTCCAACACAACACAATCGTATCTTAAAGGTCAAAATACTTTATCGTTGATATGGTACAACATTAATTCTTTAAGCTCTTCGTTATTTAGATGCTTCTCGTGATAAGTATTTTAAAAACTTACCACTGACTGAAGAAATTATGTATAAAAGGACAGCTAGCGTTCGCATGGTAGATGACACTGAAAATTTGTTATTAAATTGATACACGTCTAGAGTTAAAGGCAATTGATGTTAGCATCAATTACGTAATATTTGATGCATAATTCCAGATTGTTTCTTTGATGTATGTGCGCACCTATTGATATATGTTTTGAAGAATGGTTCTGAAACAACATGAATATCATACAATGAATAGAAACTGTCAATATGATCAATATTTTACATTCGTTCCAAACTTATTTGTCTTCAAATAACACGCATTTCCCCTTAAATGTATAGGTATTTTATTTCTATGTACAGTCGTGGACAAAATTAAGTGGACATTGGAGAAATGTAAACAAATTTTTTGTTTTATTACAATGTTTCAAAGAAATTTTTAATTTAGAACGTGAAATGTTTTTGTGGACTTGAAAAAACATTTATTTAATATACACTTTATTTATTTAATGTATTTAATTCGGCAATAAAGTTTTGATTTATAGGCATTATTAGTTAAATTAAATTAACCTTTTGTTATTTATGATACCTGTCCACTTAATTTTGTCCACGACTGTATGTATTGTCAATGCATACTTGATTGAAAATAACACGTGACAAAAATCAAAGTTCCATTACAGAATATTGCGTGTAGAATATTATTTATTATACATTTATAAATGCTTATAGATCAAAATTAGATAGTCAGTTACCGTTTGATACGTACATAGATTAGAAAATCCTACTCCAATGGCGTGATTTATGATGATATGATTAGATTAAGAAAAGAAAAGAAGAGGATTATACGGTGGATTTAAGCGGTAGAATTCCGTCCGCACTTACTTTCTTGTCTGATCGAACTTCACGTGTGCAAATTTCGTACAAATTTGATGAAGCTATTAATAAAAAATCCTCAGAATATGTATCGATACTATCGTCAAGATAAATTCGTGGCTACACTATCGACGAGTTCTTGGTACAGATTAGGTGGATCAAGTTGTAGTGAACTGCTTTATTGACAATATCAGCTTTTAAACAATCTCAGATTATTGTGATATCATTTTTTGTTGTTATATTACTTTTATTTTGTTAGTTTCAATATCGTTTCAACATTTATTACTATTATTTCAATATCGTGGTCCTTACGCTTTCTCTTTAAACCAGGATGTTGGATCATACTTTCTGTATCATCAGATCAAATATTTCATTACACGATAATTGTTATGAGCATGGATAAATGTTACTATAATAAGTAGTTTTTTTCCATTGAAGTGTATTATCAAGAATGGTTTATACTGCTATTGTATTTTTGTCGAAGCTACAATATACTGCTGCTACCATTATCATTATTACTATCTAACTTCAATAGTACTTACTAGATAGTAATTTTCTAGAATTTTCTAATAAATTCAATAGTAATTACTAGAACTAGTAATAGTTCTTATAATAGAGAACGCTGTTATTATAAATACATAGTTGTATTGTATGCTAGTGATGCTTCAGCATTAATATGAGTGTCCACATGTAATTATTTAGTTATAATTTTATAACACGAATATTACTGGTATTTAATTAACCTTTATCGGTGGAAAACATGTTACTGTTCAACCGATTACATAACAATATAATAGTCGGAACATACACGGTGTCCCACAATTATGGTACGAGCCGGAAAGGGGTGGTAGGTGGGGCTATTCTGAACAACTTTTTCCTTTGCAAAAATGTTGGATGTGGCTTTATTTTTAAATTATTAAGGAAAAACACCGACCAATCAGAACGCGAGAATAGCGCGCGCTCGGAGGTAGAAGTGTAGGCCCGAGTTATAATTGGCCGTGGTCGCGATCGAACATACGGCGCGCGCAATTCTCGCGTTCTGATTGGTCGGTACTTTTCCTTAATAATTTAAAAATGAAGCTTCATCCGACATTTTTGCAAAGGAAAAAGTTGTTCAGAATAGCCCCACCTACCACCCCCTTCCGGCTCGTACCATAATTGTGGGACACCCTGTATACACCAAAGAATGTCATATCATACTTTCTTGATAAGTCACTCATTATGATCACTGCAATTGTTTACCAGATTGTGTAATACATTCTTAGTAATCTTATCGATTACATTCTTAAATATATCCTTGAACGTATCGTGTGATTAAAGACATTATAAGGATTTTTAATTACAAATATCTATCACACGAATTGCATCCGTAAAAACGGAAAAATCAAAAACATTTATTCTCAATAAATGTTTATATCAGAAGTTGGTACGGATTTCTGGAAATATACGAGCGTTATCGACAGGATAATCCCAATTTATTTGGTAATTCTTGTTAAAAGTAAGCAACGTCAAAATGTTTGGTTAATGTTGCAGTAGAACTGACTGATATGCATATACGTAAATAGTTCATAGTTTCACTTATAATAAAGTTATTTTCCACTTCCCTCTATTATGTAACGGAATATGTGTACGTGTTCGAATTTTCTGTCACTCATAATATATTATCTTAGATGTATACTATCATATCGTAATTATTTTTAGTATCAAGATCTATGGCAAAGTAGATTAGCCTTATCAATGAAATACTGCAAATCAATCTCCTGGAAATAGGTGTCGTTGATCTTATATAAAGGCAAGGCCGCAGGTCTGAAATTTGCGCTAATGTACACATTATAATGAATTGCAACCAGAAAACACTGATATCTTCTCTGTTCCTTCTTGCCGGTACAAATTTTCAAATTTTCTAATAATTTGTTTCGACTCAATTATACAATACAATGATCACTTTACTGCAACTTAAAAACTGTGACAAGGACAATACTTAAAGAGTGCAATCAGTCATCAGCGATATTATTTGTGATCATATAATTACAGAATTCCTCGTTTGATATTTATTGAAATTTATATTCGAAATTTATGACATTGCATTAATATTATTTGTTATTAATATTTGTGTAAAGTATTATAATGTATTGAATCATTAATAGAAAGTGAATTATTGACTGAACTAATTGTGATGTAATTTAAAAGTAAGCAAAAGACACTGTATAGGAGTCAAGAAATTATAAAAATAAAATTTAACTTAAACGAAATTAAAAAATTGCTCCATAAACATCAGTGCTTTTAATAAGCATGTTACTTAAAAATGTAAACAAGAAATTCGAATCTTTTAATCACTGTGGCTGTATAAAGATCAATATTATACTGATAAAATTATTAAAAATGGTCACTTTATATTTAATAACTAGTTTCTGATAAATAATTAAATGGGGAGAAAAGAACGACAAAAAATGTGTGTAATTTCTTTGCGCTTTTTTTTAAATAAGACTATAATCATACTGTCTAATAAACTTAGCACTCTTCCATTAGAATATAATAAATTTATACCCTTACCATATTCCAAACCAGTTAAATAGAAATTATAACAACTCTCCAAAGTCAATTCTTTCATATTGTGGAGCGTTGTATGCTCCAGTTGTGGTTTCGTAAAATTATCATTTCCTGTGTTCTCTATAATTATACAAAGTTTACATCGGTGCTCCGAAGGATTACGAACATCCATTGTCAGTACTTCTTAATGAAATTATTTCGTGAAGTGTGTTTCGTTCTTCAGTTACAGTTAAATATGGATCGTGTGAGCATAATCCAGTGGTTGGCTATGCCCCTGGAGTTACTGGCATGCCCCCTGTTAACGTGAAAAATTGCCAGACTCCTGAAATCCTGCGGGATCCATCTTTATCAAATGCTATCGAATGTGCTCGGCCTTGTCATGTCGGAGATAAACCAAGAACTTGTTACTACAAGTTCGTGGTAGAACGTTATCCTATTAGCGGCCAGTAAGTATTATGTACTTGAAAAACGCACAGTAAAAATACTGTAACACTTTAAAAGTACTGTAACTTTTATATATGTATACTACAAGCGTGACCGTTTCCGAAGACAGTGATTTCGAATATGAATACATCGATGCAAATTAAATTAAAATTAAGATTCCATAAATGTAATAAATAAGTATACAGTTGCATAACGAAAAGGAACACGAATATTCTTATTATATGTAACTGACAATGAGTATCTTTGTTACATATAGCGATTCTTCGCAACATTGATCATAAGAAATGGTATCTGGTTATAGTACACATAAACCTAGTTTGTAATTTCAATTTATAAAATAGACGTATTGCAAAATATCTACATAATTCTAAAAAAATAAAATAAACAGTCCGTATGGAATATAATAAGTATATACAGGGTGTCCCAAAAGTGTTTAAGGAGCCGGAAATGGGAGGTGGGTGGGGTCATTCTGAACAACTTTTTCATTTGCAAAAATGTCGTATGGGGCTTCATTTTTAAATTATTAACGAAAAACACCGACCAATCAGAGCGCGAGAATCGCGCGCCACGCGACTCGATCGCTACCACGACCAATTATAACTCGGGCCTACACTTCTGCCTCCGAGCGCGCGCTCTGATTGGTCGGTGTTTTTCGTTAATAATTTAAAAATGAAGCCCCATACGACATTTTTGCAAATGAAAAAGTTGTTCAGAATGACCCCACCTACCTCCCATTTCCGGCTCCTTCAACACTTTTGGGACACATTAAGTATATTGCGAACAAGCAATACATGCACATACGTTAATTGTATGTTTTTGTAAAGACTAACATACTTCATTAATTGCTTCATTATTAATTTGTTTATATTACTGCTAATAAGGTATTTTTCTTTTCATCTTTTTTAGAGCATGCAGCTATTGTACCCCAAATATTACAAATTCATTGTGCGCCGATTGTCAATGCATAATCGGTGACGGACAGGAGCGTATGGCTTTAACTGTGAACCGAATGATGCCAGGACCGAGTGTACAAGTTTGTCTAAACGATAATGTAGTGATCGACGTTGTGAACAAAATTACAGAAGATGCACTGACGATTCATTGGCATGGGATGTTGCAACATGAAAGTCAATACTGTGATGGTGTACCCGGATTGACCCAATGTCCTATTTCGCCCGGTGCAACATTTAGGTAAATAATATTACGTCGAGAGTAACAATTGCGTACGTTTATAAAAATAATTAAATATAAATAGAAATACAAATATCCATTTATATTGTGTAGGTACATATCTAGATGTACGCTGAAAAGTATTATTCTATTCAACAAGTTTTACATATTTTGTACCTTTTGCATATTATTTTCTTTTACTGTATTTAGTACAAATGCTTTAACATCTGTTGGAAAGTAGTATAGTAGAAGTAGATTCACGTTATGTTACTATCTTAGCACAATCTTTTTATGCTCAGTGATAGCTCAGTGATTTTGTAGAACAGGTAAATTCATGAGACCGCGGTACAGCAATCTCTTCGGCAGAATCAATATACAGGGTGTCCCACAATTATGGTACGAACCGAAAAGGGGTGGTAGGTGGAGCTATTCCGAACAACTTCTTCCTTTGCCAAAATGTCGGAGGAGGCTTCATTTTTAAATTATTTAGGAAAAACACCGACCAATCAGAACGCGAGAATCGCGCGCCACGCGATTCGATCACGACCACGGCCAATTAAAACTCGGGCCTACACTTCTGCCTCCTACAGCGCGCGATCCTCGCGCTCTCATTGGTCGGTGTTTCACCTTAATAATTTAGAAATGAAGCCTCTTCCAATATTTTTGCAAAGGGAAAGGTTGTTCAGAATAGCATCACCTACTACCCCTCTCTGGCTCGTACCATAATTGTGGGATATCCTATATTGCATAATTAGGGAGAGATTAACGAGTTCTGTAACACGTGGCGATTTCATGCTTAGCTATACAACGTGCAGTGATTTAAAGTATAGCTGTGCCACTGTGTTAATTTCTAACATGTAGAAATCTAAACTGTAGAAGTTCACCGTGTAAGAATCTGTTGTGTACAAATATAGTAAGTTAAAACATAACGCGTAGTTAATCAAGCAATGTTGATCTAACGCATAGTATAACGTGTGATAATCCAATTGTATAGTAGTTACATTTTGTACAACGCCATATAATACATGAATACACATCATACAGGTATGCGCGATATAACCCGTGTCTATTTAAGCTCGGTTTCACCGTACGCTTTCATTTTGTACGTATTAATGATACTTCTAAGAATTTTCCGTATATACAACTCTGTCCGTGGCAATATAATGAGGCACTATTTTATATGAAAATATCTTGTGCCTTTAATGATGCATGATCCCATATCATGTATGTAAAGTGAAAAATGTTCGAACGAGTAGATCGTTGATCTGGCGTTTAAATTTAAACTTCCCGAAGTATTCATACGAGGTCTTTGTTCCCTTCAAAATACTGCCCTCCTCTATCCACACACTTATTCCAGCGGTGTTTCCACTTTACCATGCAGTCCTGGTAAGCTTCTATAGGGACATCCTTCAATGCCAATGACGAATTGTGTTTAATGTCTTCAACTGAGTCGAAACGCCGTCCTTTCAGCACTGATTTTAATTTTGGGAATAAGAAGAAATCGCAGGGAGCAAGGTCTGGGAAGTAGGGAGGCTGGGGGAGGACAGTCATCTGATTTTTTGCACAAAACTGGCGAATTAACGAGGCTGAATGGGCAGACGCGTTGTCATGGTGAAGAAACCATGAGTTGTCTCGCCACAACTGTGGTCTCTTTTTGCGAATTTTTTCACGCAACCTTTTCAAAACATCTTCGTAGTACTGGCGATTGATTGGCACAAGATCACTGATTTTCTCAATGCAGTGTTATCGGTTGCGGTCAAAGGCCTTCCTGGTCGAGGGTCATCTTCAATTGATTGACGACCATTTTTGAATCTGATAAACCATTCATAACACTGTGTACGAGAAAAAGCATCACCTCCATAAGCTTGCTTCAAAAGTCTAAACGTTTCCGTGAATGTTTTCCTCAGTTTCATACAAAATTTCACGTTCCGCCGTTGCTCTCGTGAATCACACATTGCGAAAATCGCCGCGCACACTGAAACACCTTGCACTCAAATTACAATAACTCGGGAACCAAACGCGATATAAAGGATCTGTAAAATGCATGTAACGCAGAACGTTATGGCAAATGAAATGCTGTAAACCACTCGTCGCTATGACGATCCATTGCCGCGTAATTACAAAAGTTCGGTTATTTTTTGAACAGACCTCGTATATTAATTAAATTAGCTACTTGTATTGTCGACGAATATTTTGTTTGTAAGTCATGACTACCACAACATGATAGAATATACTATTACAAGATTGTATTTCTTGCAGATATCAGTTTACAGCGAAAAATAGTGGCACGCACTTCTGGCATTCTCATTTAGGATTCAGCAAGATGGACGGTGTTTTCGGTAGCTTTATTGTAAGAGATCCAATTGAACGAGATCCCCATGCCGATCTATACGATTTCGATTTAGCAAATCACGTAATTGTAATCAATGACTGGATGCACGAAGAAGCAACAGAGAAATTCCCAGGTCGAAATAGTGGTCTAACTGGTCAAGCTCCTGATGCGTTTTTGGTCAATGGGAAAGGAAAACTCTTGGTAAATGTATTTGATATCAAGTACTATTCACACGTGGTTATTTGGTTGTTGAAAACGATAATCATCCCGTTGATTATTTATCAGACGCACTCTGTATTTTCTAATCTGTCAAAAGATGAAAGAGCCCCGTCATTATCATATCAGATATACGTTTTTTGAGTATGTGGTTGTATAATAGTATTGGGATGAAAACAATTAAAAAGAATATTTCCATGGCAGTATTGGGATGAAAAGGGTCAATGTACAAATTGAATCTTTTATGATTAACCCTTTGCGGTCGTAAGTATTTTTACCAGTAGCGAATAGCGACGGTAAAACTTTCGGGTTAAAAAGTTTGATCAATTTTTTTTAAATAAACATATTTTTATTATTAATTACCAATATTGTCCATTTCACTGTATTCAAACTTCACGTGTATAATACTACAACTGTAGTTAAAAATTATTTATTAAAAACTGTTTCACTGTATCAAATGGCGAGTGAGAGTCGCCACTCGTCCGCAAAGGGTTAATAGTATTTTTAGAGCAGATTTTTCTACAAATTATCAAATAAATTGATGCAGATCGAAACTAACATTTCATTTATGTTATAGAATGATAAAGCTACCACAGGGAAGGGTGCTTTCGAAGTAATAACAGTGGAAGCAAATAAAAGTTATCGTTTCCGTTTAATCAATTCCTTTTGTGGCAACTGTGGGGCCGAATTGGCCATCGAAGGTCACAAATTGAACGTCATTGCGTCGGATGGACAATCTATGGAACCCGTCTCTGTGGATGGTGTCGTCTCGTTAGCAGGTAAAGCGACAGTTAATAAGCGATATTAGAATAAAAAGCGTATTGTGTAATGCGGTACAAAGATCATCCATTAGTTTCCGACAGAAGAATTTAAATTTTAAGGAAACCCCATTGGTGAAGAAGTTGATAAACAGATTTTGATGAATTTGATATAGCAGTAAATACAAATCGTAAAATTACTTTGCTAAAATGTTGAGGGGTGTGAATATTTGTGACGCGAGATATTAATGTTTTTGTTCTTGCACTTCCTTTGTTTTTTTTTTTGCACGTAATTCAAAGTATTTAATAACAATTTTGCGTCATACAAAACGTTTAATGGAAATTGACGATGTATTATAAAATGACTGTTCAGTGTCTGCGAATGTAGAATAAATAAGTTAGTACGAAGAATTGGTACATAACGACACCGCAACACGTGAGATTATAGACCCGGCAATTTTTGTTAGGTAATTTGACTAGTCATTTCAGCATTCATAACTATTCCATCACATTCAATGTAAAGATTAGATTAATAATTACTATTAGTTTATTTATTCACTGTAAACCAAGTATAAATCGTAATATTTTGGTTCTATATTTTCAAATATCAGAGCATTCTTCTACAAAAATTGCATGTATTATTTCTCTTCAGGCGAACGGTACGATTTTATATTACATGCTAATCAAACGCCGGGTGCTTATTGGATACAACTTCGTGGTCTGAATCAATGCCAAAACAGACGTACATACCAGTTGGCCCTATTACAATATGTAGATGCACCTACGCAACCAAAAACTTCAGTACCTTCTTATGGTGGCATCCCTGCAAATGTGGTATGTATTTTTTTTCATTTTTTATTGTCAGTTATGCACATTCACCGGCTGTCAAGACGAATTTAAAAATACGCTTGTCTTTTCTATCTTGTAACATTTGTGCAGAAAAAATTAATTCCTAGCAACATATGTAGAGAGAATCTCTGATAAGTTGAGTATTTACATTATTTTCAGTGCAATTAAAGATAGAAAACATAATCGAAGCTTAAATGCCTTTATGTAATTTTATATGCAATATTTTTCATAAATTCAGATTTTCATCACAATATAAATTTATTAACAGAAACTTTAGATACAAAAAATTCGTTCCAGAATCATTGCTATTTCATCATGATAATAATTTAAATTATGAAAATAATTTTACACAGTTTAAGCGGGACAAGCTGTATGTGTCTGTTCACGTTAAGCAGTCTCCATAGAAAGAATAATTTTTACATAGTTTTAACATTTGTGAAAGAGCAAGATTAGCACGAATGAGTATGGAATTGTTTACTTTATTATAATTTTTAAATCTGAACAATGTACACTGGTGTAAACTATTTTCATAATTCCTTAACTGAATTATTCAGCGTAGAGCTACGATATCATACAATAGTGAAAACAAGTTTGTTGCAACAACAGGTGTTAAATCCAGTGGATATTCCTTGTAACAGTGGGAATGCGAATGGGATATGTATTACCGACTTAAGGCATGCCTTGAGTGTTGATTCTGGTATTGAGAAAGAAAAACCAGATTTAAAGTTTTACATGCCTATTGGCTTTCGTTCGCTCTCTGCCGACACATTTTATGAGCCTAACACGTACGAAAGCTTTTTGAGTAAGATTCACTTTCAATATTCAAATATTTAAATTATGAATGCGGAAACTGGTTACAGTATTTCTTTATTATTTTTTACTTTGTTCATATTAACGTACTCTTTTTTGAATATTTGTACAGTCCCAGGAGCGAATAGAATTTCCATGGGGACCATGGACAATATTCAATTCGCTAGTCCATCAGTGCCACCACTGTCACAGTATGATGAACTACCTTCGGATCAGTTTTGCAACAGTCAAAATTTGCCACGTGATTGCAGTGACAATTGCACTTGCACGCACGTGCTGAAAGTACCGTTGAACGCTGTAGTGGAACTAATATTAATTGACACGTGTAAGTACTTGAACGTAATAAAGTACTTAAAAGTGATTAATCATTTTTCATAAGATACAATTCTTAATTCTCAGGATTCTAAATTCCCAAAGTTTTATATTTTAAATTCTCAAACAATCAAAGTTATGAACTTCTTACATCTCCGAATTCCTGCAATCTAAGGAAAGGGGGTGTTAAAAAATGCTCATTTTTGGCATCGTCTGGAAATGAAGAATTCGTGCAGGATCTTTTAGAGTGTCTCCCACGGAAAAAAAATGTGCTAATCACTTTCCCGAAAAACGATGGGAATGTTGTCAAAAATACGTTCAAAGTATGAATGTAATTATAACGAAATTTACGTACATTTTACATTTCGTCGACTTTTTCTGCGGACATCGAACCGCCTTCGAAATAAGTAATAAAGAACTCAGCAGACAGATTAATTGAAGCTTGAAATCGAACAAATGCAAAGTACCATAAAATCATGGCTACATGGGAACAGCATCCAACAACGCGTGCTCCAACTTTGCATCCACATGAGTGTGCGAGGATGGCTTACAGTGCGGTTTTACTTTTATATACTTTCAACATATTTTTGACAACTTTCCCATCGTTTCTCGGTAAAGTGATAAGGACATTTTTTGTTCCTTGCGAGACACTAAAAGATCCTGCATGAGTTTTTCATTTCCAGGTGATGCCAAAAATGGGTATTTTTTAACATCCTCCATTGCGAACTTCCTTAAGGTTCAATTACCATGTTCCCAGATTTCTTAGATTTCTCAGATCCTTAAATTCTCAATTTTTCAAATCCCTGAATACTCATATCCTCATTATTTCATTGCAAATTCTCTGTTTCTTAGGCAACTATATTTCAAGTAGTCAAGATTTCTAAATTACCAAATTCTGAAATTTTCGAATCTTTAAACTTGATAATTTTAAAATATGCAAACTCCTAATGTTAACAATTTTGAAGAAGCCAAATGACGAAGAATTCCATTCTTTCTAAATTCCCAAACTTACAAATTCCCAACTTTTGAAATCCCCATACATTAAAATCCTAAAATTTCTAAATCTCTATATTGTCAAATTCCCAAACTTTCAAATGTTCGAACTCACAAGTCCATAAATCCGCAAATTTCTAAACCTTTTCAAAAGCCTGACCGAACTTCTAAATTCTTGAACATTCGAGTCTCCAATTTTCTACGTCTATTTATTGATTAGTAATAAATTATTACTTTGCAAGATTCAACAGTATTATTAATACATTTAATATATTATTGTTGCAGCCAATATAAAAGGACTATCTCATCCTTTCCATTTGCACGGATATTCATATAGTGTCTTAGGTATGGATCAACCGTTAGGTCCTTTTACATCTCAGAATGGAATAAGTTTAGATTACGTTAAAAAGCTGGATAGTGAGAATAATTTAAAGAGAAAGTTTGATTCCCCTGCAAGCAAAGATACTCTTTCTCTGCCAAGTAATGGATACGCAGTAATCAGATTTCGTGCGAATAACCCAGGTATGTACTTTTGATTGAGAAACACTTTTATGAAGATTAATAAGTATAAACGACCCATCTAGAATAATTTGAACCCACTTTGACTTTGCGGAATTACATAAAGATTGCGAAGCACGTTATATATGATTATAAATCAAATAATTGAAATTTTTTTATCGCGAAGGTTATTGGTTGTTCCATTGCCATTTTATTTACCATCACGCGGTTGGCATGCAACTGGTTTTCAATGTTGGAGAACGAAGTGATTTACCACCGGTGCCAAAGAATTTTCCACGATGCGGCGATTATGTACCGCCCATTAGTTTTAGTAACAAATGAAGAGAAGATAATCGCGACGAAGGATTGAATCGAATCCGAAGGAAGTGAATAAAGTAAAAAGAGTGAAGAAAGGAAGGAAAGGGAAGAAGAGAAAGTATCAGTAATTACCTTTCATAATAGATGTTCGAAAGTTTTTTGATTTGTTGTAATTTTTTTACGCTTACATTTGTACAATCGAAGAATTCTTACACCACATTTTATAAAATCAATTCGATATTGTTTTGAAAATAAAATAACATTTCCCTTCGAAGGAAAATGAATTCTAGAAAATTATACTTGTTCAAAAAATGTTGATTTTATAGCTGTGATTTATTTGTATTCTTGCAATTTGTAATAAACGTATAAGTTTCTTTCCTCACGTTGACGTGCATTTTAAAACTGCACTTTTTACTAAAAGTGTGGTCGCGAAACTGGGATAAATGATGTTATTATGTATGCGTGATAGCCCCGAGTGATTTATTGCGAAACAAAATAATTTATTAAACAAATAACGGTAGTGTTTAGGAAATATAACAATTAACAAATATACAAAACTGTGGCGCCCATGGAACCACACACGTCGTTACCTTTTTCCTGTTTTTTCTCAATCTTTTCTGTCTTCTAAAGTTTCTAAAGATTCTTTCTGTTTCGTATCCTCTTTAGATTTACGCTCTGTCACGTCCTCAATTAAAAAACACTTTTTTTAAAAAAGGGAGTGGTTCGCTGTTGAGGTAATTCAACAGCAAGTACCACTCAGGACTTTATTTATTTATTATAATTGTTCGGAATAACTCCTAAACACTAATACTAAATTATACCACTGGTCAGTAAAACAAGCGAGAAACTAAGGCTTCGAGATGATTTTTACAATAATATGTAAGAAAATTCCAAATTGACCTGCATTCGAACTCGAAATAGGACGCATAAGGTCCCAGCGCGACGACCACCAAGGCGTTGGGACCCGAATATTGTGACGTCAGGGCAGTAAACAACTGAGGCCCTTGAGTTTTGGCGAGGGACAGTAAAGCCTTCGTAGCCTCGAAGAAGGGCATTCTTTGGGGAATCATTGACAACGCGACATCGCCCACATTTTGTTGTTTAAAGAATATATAGTCATTTAGCGATATTGTACAAGTCGTTATTATATGCGTTTATTTTATCGTATTACGTATTAATCTTACAAATAGTTCGCGCTTCGCTGCCCGTACGCTCTATATATAACGCCTAACATGCTGATTCCTTACATTTGTGGAATTCATTAGGTCAGCGTCTGTGACAGCTCGCTAATTTTCCACGTCTCTACAGGGTCTCGCCGGGGCCTGGTCAGCGTCAGCTCTTAGGCTCTCGCGAAACTCTTCACTTTTCTTATTTTTACGACTCTTTTCCGCCTTGCCGAATTTCTGAACGGGTTTCTCAGTCCTTTCTCACGTTCTTAGTTTTCTCTCTCTAAATCTATTTCTTTCCTTTTTTCTCAATGAATTTTCGTGGAGGAGATGTAAACGGCGGACAGTCAGTGGGATTTAGTTTTTCGTAGCAGTCACATCGAGTCGATTACACTACCCGTCGCGGATCTTATAATATAGGGTGGCTGGAATGATCTGTTACTAAGTAAGTTCATACTGATGCATCTGTCGATCCGCACACGCAATCCATCTGGAAGTTGCCATATTTATAGTTCATTCAATTGTTTATATGCGTGCAGAAGCATTTTCGTATACTACATCTCAAAGTAAAGTTATAGTGATGGATTTGAAGCGTAATTCTGTAATTGCTTTATATTCAGCTGGAACATCAGTTCCAATTATCGTTCGTGAGCTCCAGCATTTGAATGTAATTTATTTAATGATCGAATGTAATGTATTTGGGCTATTTTGGAGGCCAAGGTCAATGTAATGAAGCATCGAAGTTTGGACGCTCTAAAATCAGCACTTGTCCGGGAATGGAAGATTCTACAATCTCACGTACGGGCAGCGTGCGATTTATTCTTTCACCGTTTGAATGAAATTATTCGTGCAAAGGGAAGTTATATCGAGCAATAAACATTAAATCATTTTCTTGAATGTTTCTCGACTATTTTTTTCCTTGGATAAAACAAAATATTTAAAAGTGTATCTGCTGCAGCGGTTTGAAGTTGTAACAGTTCATTCCAGCCACCCTGTGAGTACTTAGAATCATCGCTTACGAACACGCAGTCATTATTAACCTTATACCCCTAATCCCACAAAACTATTGACTGACGATTGACTAAGCGCGAGAGGAAGACACTGAAGACTGTTCGGAACTGACACTAACTGATCGACTGAAATTATTCTGAAGTATCTTGAAGTATTCTAAAGTATTCTGACCGTGTCGCGATGATCTTCCTCTCTTATAACATTGGCAAGGAGGGTGTTACCACCTCAGAACACTGACGGTGGAGTTTGCTAACACCAGTGTCAACGCCTTGACTTTCCGGTAGCGGTAGAATTTGTTATAAACTAAAAGGTGGTCATCACGTGTACAACAATCTTTGGGTCGCAAATGTCAAGCGACCGTACTAACCGTGACGTCACATGGCTGGCAGCTTTTAGGAAGGGTTACTTATCTATTCAGCTAGACACGTGCTAGAAAGTATAAAATAATTTCGCCAACTTATAGACTTTAGGACAGGCCTAATTGCATATACCTAAGCATCTGCAAGCTGTCAAGGTTATTGCCTTCGACGCTGCGACCCACGTGCTGCTACAAAAAGTAAAATTACTTAATGGTCTCGTATTTTTGTTTTCGAGCTACAGAATTACCAATAACATATTTAAAACTTCCTACAAAATTAATTCAGTATGCTGAAACCTTTTTTGTTGTAATTGATGAATAGTATTAAATTTTTGATTTGACGTAAACACATTTATATTTGTTTATTTTTAATTACATTTATTGGCATTTATTAATATTTACATATTATACAAAACTTAACTAATTTCTGTTTCGATACGGCGGTGTACTCGACATACCGTATGTATAAATGGACAGAAAATTGTTTTCTTAAATTTATAATGTTGAGCAGTTAAACTTAACCAATCTTATCCTAGTAACGAGCACTTTCAATTGTACAACTATAAAATGTCCTGCAGTTTAATAATCTAGGTAATTAAATATTAAAAACAATCATTATTGGCTATATTATATGATGATGTCATCAACTAAGTATTAATAGTTCAATATATAAATGTAGGGCCGATGGTTTTTAAGAACATTACAAAATTTGTACTCCAATTAAATCTGATTATCCTCATCTTCTATATTTTATACTATTTCTACAAATATTATTCTTGTTTGTGTAAAACCATTTCGTATGAAAATTCATACGTTTGTTTTTACCTGAAGTACCATTAAATACTCATTGTAGATCTACATCACAGTTGACCAGGCACTATCATTCTACTGCTAAGATAAATCATATCTTTTATAAAAATCGTGCAGTCTACTTCGTAATTTCAAACCGTTCGCGAGTGTCAAACAATTTCGAGTGACACTGAGGAAACACCTAAAACCGCGAGTAACTTGCTTGCAATTGAGCACTTCTTGTCTGATAGTGCATAATGTGAACATTATTCTGCCCAAAAGTTAACGAGGCAGAAGTCTTGAAATCAACAGCTCGACAACTAGTATAGAAAACATCGAAAATGGTTAACACCGCACCATCATACGCCACAGAAAAAATGAGTAACGTATACCCAAGTAAAGAGAGCAGCTATCATAGCTGATAGTGTTGTACAAGTGCCCATAACGGATTACGCGATTGCACTAAGCGAAATAAAGGTATACGTTGCATATCCCGAATTGCAAACAACCGTATTTGTTAACCACCATATCCAAAAGACAAGAATCCCGAATTCATTCGTAGCTAAATATGACAACACTCAATACCGTATATTAACGTTAATCTAAAAACTGGACGTTTCATATGCAAAAAAGAAAAACGCATAGCAAAACAATGCGTAATAAACAACTAACCTCCTGACTCAAAATCAGTTTCAACAACCTCAAAAATTAAAACACCTCCCAAACTAAACGAATTAATGAACCTCTACACACCAACGGCATCCAACACGGCGAGCTCATTTTTTACTCAACCACAGACAAGAATCACGCAACCAAACAATGATATCAATGCAGACACCAAAAGAGCACTCTCCACAGGTACAACCACAAGCAACTCAAGAAATCTCGAAAAAACACCAGCCTCTTTCCGTTTCAACAACGCCCATAAGTATCCCGACCATCACCGTTAAACCAGCAGAAACCCAGGAGAAAATAATAATAAACAAGCGTGGAAAAGTAACACCCGATCTAATCGACAATATTGAAATAATGATTGACCCAGTTAAAACTATAAAATAAATCAGCTTTTTGGAAAATGTAATTGGAGTTGATAACCCCGTACAGCGCAATATCACACTCAGGACATACCTGCCTTAATCAATATGCTAATCACAATCCATCCTCACTTAAGCGGAAGAGGCATTAAAAATGGGAACGTCAGATTAGCCAAAAAAACTAAGAAATAACATGTCCTTTCAAGCAACAACGCTAGCAGACAATGTATCATCGAGCAGCAATCCAAATACAACAGACTACGACACAGACAACGAAGAAAAAAAAAGAAGCCGCATAACCAATCCACATTTAAGTAATTATCAACAACGTAACCAGGAAATGAGAAGGTTGATCAGACAGTTATGGAAGCAATAGTTGCCTCATCCATCGAACTTCAAAAGAAACTAAGGTTACGATGCGAAAAAGAATGGACGATAACAGCACCTGCGCGATCCTTAGACACGAACGAGAACTTTTTCAAAACCCAAACACCAGCCATTGAAGTACCCAGAAGAGACCAAGTAGTAATCAGCCGTATTTGAATAAGGCTTTTGACAGGTCAACTAGCTCCTAACTGCGAATAATGTAACATAAGACTTACAATCGACCATCTTATTCTACACTGCTCAAAATATGGCACACTTTGGCAAATGTACCATGTGAAATCATTCATCAAGGACAACTTGGAAGATGAAAAAAATACAACCTGCTAAAGTTCTTAAAAAAAACCAAACCGTATAACCAAATATAGTAACAAACTCATAGGAAAACTATCAAGCGTCGCTAATAACCTAGCAGTTTATGCGACGTTAAACACTTATAAAAAAAAATCCTGTACTAATATATCTAAATATGTATATTTCAACAAATGTTAGTTGTCCAGATTAAATCACTGGACTATCTGGGTGAGAATTAATTCCGGTTATTAATTGATCAGAGAAGTTTCATAAACTTCCAGGAAAAGAATATTTCTACGACAGCCAATTCGAATATGACACGAGCGTCAATATTGCGAGTGACAATACAGTCCATATATTTAAATGCACATGATTCGTAGCATTTACTTCGACGTCAGTATTATTCTTACATTCATTCATGGCCGAGTCTGATATTGTTTTTATCCAATCCAAATACGGGTATACTCTAGTATAGACATCAGGGGAACCAGTTCCACATGGTCGCCCATAAGAAACAATTCCAATTTGTACACCATTGAGAATTAAAGGGCCACCTGAATCACCCTGAAGCAGATAAAGATATTACGAGTTGTTATAGCTATACCGATCAAGGTGTGTTATACTGATGAACAATGCTGCAGTAACATAAACAAAACGAGAATATCAATTAATGTATTAAATATTGTATGTTATCGACACGATAATGGACGCTTTTAAATTGATAAGCATGAAGATTAGAAAGTTAGAAAAATCAGGAATATGAAAATTGAAAAATTAGAAAGTTTGGAATTGGAAATTTTTGAACGGAAATTTATAAGTACATAGTTGTAGAGAGTAGAACATTTGGATGAAGATAGATGTTTGGTTTAGGAGGGCGAGTTATTTACTTATTTATTGCAAAGGTGAAATACAAGTTGTCACTGGCATTTCCACATAGCGTACGTTGAATTGTATGGAAATTAATTATAAAAAATTTGGGGAAGACTATGCTAGTTCTGACTCAGCCACAATTTAATGAGTTTGAATCTGATTGAAATGATAATTCGTGTTTTGTAGTGTTCGATCCCGATATTAGTACAAGTGTTTTTAATTGTTAATTCTAAGTGTTATAAAATGGCTCTCAATTCGTGTCTTTAAGTTGTTTCGCGTTCGTGTTTTAAGTGTTCTATTTGTTATGTTAATTTCGTTCTAAGTTCGTGTTTTAAGTGTTTTAGTTCGTGTTATAATTTTCTTATTTCTCGTTCGTGTTATAATTAATTTTAATTTTAAAATTAAATTAAATTAAATTTGTTCTACTCGTGTTGTTAATTTCATTCTGACGTTTTTCGCAAAAATGACCATGGACGGGGTGTGGGATACGATTGGCCACGACTTTTTGGAAGTTGCCGCCCTCGTGCAAGTGATGGCCACCTCCGGAAGTGGCGGCGACCAAGGGGGTGACGTGTAAAGGATGTCCACGTGTTTTAGGAAAAAAACCCGTAGCAGGTAATAAGCTGGAGAAACACTCTACCCTGGGTACGATGATTGAAACTAACGGAATCGAGGATTAATATGTTAGTCCCGAAGTATTATAATAAACTTCGGTTGTCGTTGCGAAAGTATTTTTTCCAAAGAAAGATGGTCAATGGTTTCATAAACTTATTGCTGTTACGGTTCGGTTCGGATTTTTTTGGCTAATGCCGTAATAATTAGAAATTCCGAACCTGGATTTTTACGAGGGGACTTCGAGGTCTTGTGTAGTTATTAAAATATATGTATGAAGGTGATGCATCGCGCTTCGAAGTGATGCAACAGACTTAACTAAATATTCCGCTTGTGCTACGCTAAGGACGATAGTAGTTGCTAATTTATTTGTCTAACTGTATCAATGTTATCTTTCAATGTAAAAACGACATCTGAAGAAAACAGTAGTACGCCCACTTTGTTAAACGAGCATCTATGTTTATTAAAAACAATGTATTGGGTCAGGGATATAACGCTAAAATAGACCATTCGCTATATATAATTTTAGTAGTACATAATTAAGCGTAGTATTACTTACATAGCAAACACCTTCGTCTTTCTTCGTGTATGTACATATATTATTTTTCCACAACCCCCAGTAGTATTGTTCACACAACGTTTGAGATATCACCAGAACGGAAAGTTCTTGCAATGTAACAGGAACGTTATCTGTTGCCTGTTGGAGAAAAAAATTATTAGTACATATGTCAATTTCAATTACTAAAAAATCTTTGAATATCTTGTTGTTAACTAACACTAATTGATACAAAAACAGAAATTTAATCTTTCACAAATTTATTAGATGACTTGCTATACTATGATACATCTGAAAGAATTATAAATGCTTTATTAAATATATAATTTAAAGTGTGACATAAATACATTCATCACGGAAGATAAGTTAATTGTCAAGCATTAGTTTAAAAACAGAAAATATGACAAACGATAATGTCATATTTACAATATATTGATAAGATACGTTTTTATGCATTTGCATTATCTGTAAAGCAAATAGATAGCTGTTTGACTATATTTTAATAAGTAAACAAATAGGAACGGAAGGTGCATATAATACTGTTTGCTTTAATACTATCTACTTTAGTAGCATCGAAAATTACATTGTTGAAATGTAACATTATTAACGAGATGTATTAAATGATAACATAGCTCATTCCTCTTTCAAACAAAATATTTCATAAATATATTATGCTGTCAACAATTGTGAGTTATTATTAATAGGTAAATTTTATTGATACGATTTGGGATACCAATCGTCAATATATACTTCTTATTCATTTTGCAAATTTAGAGTAAATTCGGATAATTTATCATTGTATATACAGGGTCTTCAGGCTATTACTAGCCAGCATTTTTTTTTTAATAGTAACTGTTGGAAAAAAATGAGAGAGGAAAAAGTGGCACTGTTTTTTGTGCACAACAAATGTATTCATTTTTGTTGTATTCACATATATTTTTTTATATGATATAAAAGCGCGTGCCAAGACGAAATACAAGGTCAGAAATGGAAGAAACAATTGGAATATTGCGTACCAATGTGCTTAAAAGTATTCCTTATTGATACGAATCAGATGAAGTTGTCAATCACTGCCAGTGTGTTTACTTCTAATTTCCACCATCACAAGTCAATGTTAGTATTACTTCAGTATTATTTATTTCCATTGCACTGATAATAAATGCGTACCATATCGGTCTTCTCATCTACCGAATAACGATATATTGCTATCTACGATATTACTGATCGATTCAGGAAGTAATACTGAAGTTGACTTGTTATGGTGGAAATTAGAAGTAGACACACTGGCAGTGATTGACAACTTCGTCTCATTCGTATCAATAAGGAATACTTGTAAACACATTGATAAGCAATATTCTAATTGTTTCTTCCATTTCTGACCTTGCATGACATTGAAGGTCATTGTGTAGCATATGGATGAATTCGCCATGGCACACGCTTTTATATGATATAAAAGAATATATGGCATTCCATTTAAAATGTAGGAGGTCACCTTGGTTTCTCTCAAAATAATTTGAATACAACAAAAATACATATACCGTGACTCACGAAAGTATTTGAACACTTACCATGAAATACTTTATTAATTGCAATAAGTATATTATACAACACTCACTGAAATATTATTAACATAGTAAGGAGGTATGACTCTTTCGATTATATTGGTAAAGGTTCGAACAAATCGAAATATATATATATACAATAGATATGAATTATTTCTTGTAAACATAAAGGTGGCTGAATCCACAAAAGTATTTGAACACACAAGAACGAGTTCCAAAAATCTTATATTGATCATGTGTCCTAAAACATCTGAATTTCCTGAAAGTGAGAGGAAATTAATTGTCAAGTGGCGTAAAGAAGGAAAGACGTATGGTGAAATAAGTAAATTATTAAATATAAATAGATCTACAATACATTATATTATTAAAAAATGAAAATCGGAAGGAATTGTAAAAAATAAATATCTTTATTTATTTTTAGCCAAAAACTTGCGTGCTACGGTGAAACGTGGGGGTGGCTCAGTTATGATTTGGGGGTGTATGGCTGCAAATGAAATCAGGAATTTGATCTTCATCGAAGAAACAATAGGTAAATACAAATATTTAAACATTTTAAAACAAAATTTAAAGGAAAGTTGAAGGACATTGGATATACATGAAGACTATTACTTTCAGCAGGATAATGATCCTAAACATACTGCAGGAATCGTTAAGGAATGGATTATATACAATACCCCCCACATGCTGGTCACACCACCACAAAGCCCCTATATTAATCCGATTGAACATCTGTGGGCAATAATAGGGAAAGAATTACAAAAATTTAGTATAACATCAACGGCACGTTTAAAAGAAAAACTACTCAAAGTGTGGAATTCTATTTCACCAAATGTCACAGAACAGTTAGTAAACAGTATGCATAATCGCTTACAAGATGTTATTCGTGCCAAAGGTGGACTAACTAAATATTAAAGATATAAAAGTTACCTGATCAAACACTTTTGTGGATTCCGCAACCTTTATGTTTACAAGAATTAATTCATATCTATTGTATATATATTTCGATTTGTTCGAACCCTTACCAATATACATAATCTAAACAGTCATACCTCCTTACTATGTTAATAATATTTCAGTGAGTGTTGTATAATATACTTATTATAATTGATAAAGTATTTCATGCTAAGTGTTCAAATACTTTCGTGAGTCACTGTATGTTGTTTCGTTGCACATAAAAAACAGTACCACTTTTTCCTCTTTCATTTTTTTCTAACAATTACTATTTAAAAAAAAAATACTAGCTAATAACAGCCTGAACACCCTGTATTATGCATTCCGTAAGTAGTATGTTGGCAACTTTCTCCTACATGTTGATTGCATCATTTTCAAAATAACTTACGTTCAATCTTCCCCATCCAGTTACAACTGCAGTTTCTCCTTCAGGAACGTAATACGCGGATGGAAGAATAACTGGTCGAATTCTGCTGTTGAATTCGATATGTCTGTCCAGACGTATTAATCCGATGTCATGAATAATTTTGATGCTGTCGTAATTGATAGGCCAAATCAAAGCGTCTGCTGAATATGTAACACCGCCTTTGTTTAAGTAATTAGTCCCGGCAACCACCCGGAACAATTTTGTATTTCGACTATAAAGTAATACAGTGCGATTAGACCAATTAAACGCAATTATAATATACTAATATTCCCGGAACATGTGTGACCAATATGATGAATCATTTAATTATAATTGAAGAGGGCGATATATGTCTGGTGGACTTTTGTCATATTTACATTAACGAGACTGTAAGAATGAATAATATTTGAAACCCGGAATATATTGACAAATTTTTTAATTATTTTATTTATAAAAGTCGAAACGTTTAGATTTCTTGACTTTTAATCTATCCATTTGCCTAATCTCGGAAAGCACAAATTCTTATATACTCATTGTCAGATTCTTAAATCTTCAAATTTTAAACTTTCAATTCACAGAGAATTTAGTTTGAAAAAGTCTAAGCTTCAAAACTCCTTAATTATTTAAGTACTTTCTCCATAAAACCTCCGATTTCAAACCTTCAATATTTCGTATTTTTAATTTCGAGAAGTCTAAAATCTTACGTTAACAAATTCTCTAGTATTCAAAATTTAAAATTTCAGAAATTGTCAAATTTTCATATTATCGGATTTCCACATTCCTAAAGTCTGTCATATTCGAAAGTTTAAATTGTTATATTCACTAATTTCTCAATTCCGTAATTCTCGAACTTGACAGTTTTCTAGTTTTTAAATCCCCTGATTTTGAACTGCTCAAGTTCTCTGGTCCCGAAATTCTCTAATTTCCAGGAGTATGAATTAGTAAATTGTAAAATATCCAAATTTCTCAATTTTCGAGGTCTCAAAATATCAAATTTTAACACCGTAAAAACTCTATTTTATTTTAAAAACTCTGTTAAAATCACTATTTCCGTTTCTCAAAATTTCGAAACTCAAATGGCGCGTTTTTGAAATGTAGAATTTTCCAAATTTCCACAAAATCACACGATCATATGGCGATGTTTAACGACCACTATTTTCTAATAATATACTTGCCGATAAATGCAGTGTGCAGCTGTAAGTACGTGCCGGCTATTAATGATTGAACCACCACAGATGTGAGAGCTGCCGTATCTTATTGATACCTGATAGACATATTTGCCTTCCGTAGCATCATTGCCACCGACGATTCGTCCATCCAGAGAACCTAAGAAAATGGTATATATAAAATAAATGTAATGTGTTTAATGTGTTTAATAAGCTCACCGTTGACAACAGAAACTACGCATAAAAGGAGAGCCAGCAAAAGCATGATGGTAGAAACTGAAAATTTATTACGTTTTCACCTTTCTACACTCACATATATCGTCGATTAGTCGATTAACGCGTAAAATAAAACACAATCAATGCCAATATCACTTATCTGTGGTTTCACACACAAACGCGTACTGTTTCTTTGATACGTGTAAGAGTCTACCTGTATAAACATTGAAGAATGAGAATGAAAAAAGAGCGATGTTATATAAAGAAGAGAAACGTTCAATATTATCAATATTTTCCATTTGTTTATGACTTGTTTATCTCTTGATAATGCGCATTGTTCACTTGAATGTATAGGTATTTTACCTCTCTGTATTTCTGCTTGTAAGTATTCCCATGATATACTTGAATGCAAATAATCAACGATAAATTCAAAGTTCCACTGTGGTTAAATATTGATGGTAGAATTTTATTTATTATACGTATATAAATACTTAAAGATCAAAACGAGATAATTACACTAACCGCGGTTTCAAGATTCCACACCGGAAATGTTACTTGTACGGGGATTATTAGATTAACGTGAGGATTAAGTTAGGAGTTAATACTTAATATTTGTGAGCAAACAAGAGGATTCTATAGTCGATAAATGCCGTAGAATCTCATTTGCACTTACCTTGCCGTCTGATCGAATATTATGTTTGAATTCCTCTAGCGGAACTACGTGCAGGTTTGTAAAAGCGATCAATAAGGGACTGTTTCAACGTGAGTCGATGTTATCAACAAGATAAACTCATATCTAAGATTGTTAACTGTTCTTGGTACAGATTTGACTCTACCAGTTTCGAGAATTTATTCTTTCCTGACTTCATCGGCACGAAAACGTTCCCAAAATTGTGTGATAAACACTTTGTCATTATATTGTTTTAACATTTTAGTTTCAACATATTACATTCTTTCAATGTCATATATTATATTATTCTATAATATAAAAATAAAAACAAAGAAATATACAATTAAAAAATAAAATAAATAATTATCGTATAAAAGATTTATATTATTATGTACTACACACGGCAGTGTTACAGCTCTTTTTTATGCTGAGTATTACATCGTAATTTCGAATTTTTAATTTCTCAAATCCTTACATATCCGTATTTCTAAATCACTAAGTTTTCTAATTTTGTCATTCTTGTAGTTCCAAATTCTTTCATGTCCAAATATTTAAATCCCTAGATTCTCAAGTGGCTGAATAAATTATTTTTGGATTACCAAATTTTGGTATTTCTGAGTTTCGAAGAAGTCAGACCGC
Source organism: Coelioxys conoideus (assembly GCA_947623535.1). NCBI lineage: Eukaryota > Metazoa > Arthropoda > Insecta > Hymenoptera > Megachilidae > Coelioxys > Coelioxys conoideus. Next base: position 3,051,221 of record OX392459.1, on the reverse strand, counting down.
AAATTTTCAAAAATTTAAATTATGTAAAACCTAAAGGTCGCAATTTCCAAATTTTATAATACAAAACTCCTAAATTCTCAGATTTCCACGTATCCAATAAGTTCGAGTTTTTAAATCCCAAAAAACCAAAATTTAAGAAGAGAATGAATGTATATATCATTAATTGATAAAGTAGTGATTACAAAAGCGAATAATGTGAGTGTTTTAAAAATAATTATTTAAGCAGTATGAAAATTTGGAGCTGCTTCGTCATGTTATTAGAGAAGTGTAGCTAAAGTAAATATAACTGAATGATTTGAACATTAAATTTAATTTTGAACTGAATTTCATTTAATTTAAGCTTAATAATAATTACATAAATATTTAACATTAGATTAGAGATATTGTATAAATATGTATAAGTAATGTTACTTTCCTAACAATACGTATATTATGAAATCGTTATAGATAAAACCTATGAATGTGCGTGTAAATAAATGACACAGTCAGTGTGTACATATATTTTATTTTATAAATAATGTTTGCATGATTCACCTATCATGCAAAGTTTAAAATTAAATGATATATAATACAAATTTAATCTTACGTGACTAACGGGAATTTACAATTGAACAATTACAAAATGTTCTACAGTTTAATACTCGCAATAATTAAATAACTAACAATCATTATTGACTACATCATTCTTCATATTATTCTTCTACATTATACTCATTTCGTCAAGGGCAAGTGACAAACGCGGTAGTTTGTAAAATGTATCGGATTGCGTGTCCCGACGAAAGGACATGTTAGCGAGCTCCCTTTGCTTTATTGCAAGATCACGAGCTTGGGAAAGTACAGCGGAATATTAACCTCTTGCCTTCGCATGTCTTATTTGTCGGAACTAAATAATCACACCTACAATATTAACCTTCGGGGACGAATTTTTAATTTCGGTTACGACAAAGAAAATTATTTTAATGTCTTTTAAAATTGCTTTTACTTCTCTTATGGCAATTAGGATTTATTTTCTAGTTAGCAAATTTAGAAAAGATTACAAGTATGTTTTTTTAACGGCTTCGGAAAGTAATATATCTTTATATACAGTGGCATGCAAAAGTTTCCGGCCAGTGACATTTCGTACTCCAATTTAATTAAAAACAAAGATAATGATTTTTAATTATTATGAGATGTCATTATGAGATATTGGAAACAAAATAATATAGTAAAAGAATATTATTTGTGTTTGTAAGGATATATAATGACTGGTTACATATGCCATATAATGGGACTGGCCGGAAACTTTTGCACGCCACTGTAAGTTATAAACTAACCGTCCATATATATGGCCAAGGGCGTGAAGAGGTTAAGACAGACAAAGATAACTCGGACTATGGCGTGCGTTATGACTGTGACACGATATTAGTAATAGTTGCATTTATATAAGATATAAGAGTTCCATTTTAACACTAAAACTACCGACGAATAATATGAATCATTTTGTACTTACAACTGAAACTGAAAAATAAATATCAAATCAGTAAAACATAAATTAATACATTTATTAATTGTTTATTTTGACGAGAATCAGTACAAATTCCAAGAAAACCGTCTTAACTTGAAATTGGAAAATTTGAAAAACAGTCATTTGACCGCTTTGGTAGGTTTAGTGTTAAAGTGTAGAAACACATTTTCGTGTTGTACTGTTTATACCAGTGGTTGCCAAAGTGGTCCCTATGGACTCTCAGGGGTCTCCAGTATCATTCAGGGGGTCCGTGGAAGATTGAAAATGATTTGGGGGTCCCTGGACAACGTCGGGGGGTCCGCGCAAGAAAATCGACAGAAAACAGGTGGGAGAGGGTGAGATGTGCGGGCGGGTAACGCACTCAGCGCCACAAGTACTCTGTGCTGATAAAATCTCATCACGTTCATCCAAGTCATTAATTTTTTCTATTTAATTTTAAACAAAAGTTATAATTTCAATAAATACTTTTTAACAATTTTTTTTTTAATTTTTTCCTATGCTTTATAGTAGCTTTTTCACTTGGGGGTCCGTGGACAACTTTTGCCTATAAAAAGGGGTCCATGGACCAAAAAAGTTTGGGAACCACTGGTTTATACCTTCCGTACTCCGGGAAGTCAATCGCTCCGGCAATCCCGGTAATATACCGCTTATTCGCGTTTTGGTCAGACTCGTTATCAACCTTTCAGAAAGTTTCATTTGAGTTTCAACTAAGGTTCATGTTTTTAACGAGCGTCACGATTGCGAGTGACAATACGATCCATGTATTTTGGTACACTTTAGCCCCAGCAGAGACTGTAATTGGTCCTGCTAACGTTTTTATCCAATCTAAGTACGGCGATACCATAATGTAAACATCAGGGAAACCGAGTGCACATGGTTTACCAAAAGAAGCTATTGCAATTTGTACGCCGTTCCATACCAAGGGACTTGCAGCATCGCCCTGAAGCAAATAAAAATATTACACATTGTGAGAAACATGCTGCTCAAGTTGTGTCTCATCGATGTACGAGGCATGACAATTAAATAACGAGACTGTGCACTTTTCATCACGCAACAATATTAGTCGAGGTTGTCATTAGCACGTTATTGGTTCTGATATTTCTGGAGCAATGATTCGTCGTTTTGTCTATCAGTCTGCTTATGTTTCTTTTTTAGCGTTCATTGTATAGGTCACTGTCGCGTTACTGTACCGTTAAAGTGCAGAATGTGAGTTTTTTCTTTTGTATTATCATAATTAACCGAATTTTCGAAATTTAATCTATGCGATTACTTCTTTCCGATAACGAACCACAATATCGTTATTACATTTGATTTATCCCGACTACGCGAATAAAATCTAATTGGTTTGTTTATTATTTATAAGTGAAGAATAATTCAATAATTATTCCGATTTTTCTACTTAACCGGCTTTCACCTAATAGCCTTGTACTACACCGACATCTGACGTTATCTATCGTTTACCTATCGTTGGGTAACCGATCCGATGAGATATCATCGCGATTCCCATATGTTTGTTCGCGACGACGGTCAATCGTGCCTACACTTCTGCCTCCGAGCGCGCGAAAATCTCGCGGTCTGAATGGTCAGTGTTTTTCCTTAATAATTTAAAAATGAAGGCCCATCCAATATTTTTGCAAAGGAAAAAGTTGTTCAGAATAGCCCCACCTACCACCCCTTTCCGGCTCCTACAGTAATTATTGGACACCCTGTATAAAGCAATTACAGAATTACGATTCAAATCCATCACTATAACCTTACTTTAAGATGTAGTATACGAAAATGCTTCTGCACGCATATAAACAATTGAATGAACTATAAATATGGCAACTTCAGATGGATTGCGTGAGCGGATCGACAGATGCATCACTATGAACTTTGTAAAAGATCATTCCAGCCACCCTGTACATTACGTGTACTTTTTGCCTGATAATCTTTAGATAGTATTCAACGACGTTTTGTCCAACTACATGACAGAACAGATAATGTTGCGTTTGAAAGATAAATGAATTCTTGAAATGAAGCTCCCATTGTTAACGAATTTATGTTAATCATAGTCAAAGTAGATTATTGGATACATAGTACGAATAGTTGTGTATTTAATCATATGTACTACGAATGAAATGAAAGCTCCAATTCATTCATATTTTTAGTAGCTTACATGTACATATTAACTTTTATAAAGTTTGTATGAATACGTAAGTGAAAATTGTTTTATATTTCTGCAAGTCATTTAATGATTAATTGGAAAGTGTTGCGAAAACCTATTGTTACGCAATACATTACAAAAACGACATTATTGCAAATTCATAAACTTATGAATTTGATAAATGATAAATTATGAAACTTCGAAATTACAAAACTTTCTGTTATAAAGACTTGTAAATTTGAAACTTTCTTAATTTGAAAGTTGGTTGTATTTGAATACTTATAAATCTCTAAACTGAAAATTTTCAAACTTTTGTAATTTGAATATTTATAAAACTTAATTTCTTTTTAGTTTGCAGAATTTAATGTTCGTGTATTTCTAAATTATGAAATTTTCAACGTTGAAAATTTATAAGTTTTTAACTGTGATTATCGTTAAATTTTCATATTTATACGTAAAGAAATCTGAAAGGTTGAGCTTGGACGACTTAAATGTCCCATTTATATTATGCAAAACGATATAATTCATAAAAGTTTTTATGTAAGTGTGATAGTCGTCATAACTTTTCACTGTATACAGGAAGTCTATAAAAAATAATAGTACTACCAAGTTGTTATATTAATCTCTCTGTTCCTTAAGTATTATGGAAGCAGAAACCAATAAAGTTAAAAATGATCATTGACTCTACATAATTTTAATAGTATACATATAATTAAATAATTTGTTACTTACAAAGCAAAGCCCTTCCGTCGGTCGGGTGAACGTACATACATTATTATGCGTTAGCTCTTTATAATATAGCATACATGCTGTTTGCTCAATCACCATCGTTTTCAGTTCTTGCAACTTAGTAGGATAATCTGCAGTATTCTGTTGGAGAAAAAAGTGGATACATTGTTAATTCCGATTACTAAAATATGTTTTAATCGTTTATTATATGTAAATATTATTTGTTTCCCTAACAGAAAAATCAATTACAATTTTATGATTTGCTATATCATGATACACCCACAAGAAACACAAATTAAATGCAATTAAAAGAATCTCATCTCGAAAGATAAGTTAATGATTAAGCATTAATTTACAAACAGGAAACATAAGAAACGATAACGTGATATTTAAAATATGTTGATAAGATTTGTTTTTATGTGTTTGCATCATATGCACGGCAAACAGATAGCTATTTTATTTTATTTCACCTCGTAAACGAATAGTAACAGAATGTGCATATAAGACAGCCTACTTTAGTACCGTCGAAAACTAACATAATATGTCTAATTTTAAGATAAATATTACAGATATATTTAAATTCAAGCAACACCACTTGTGGAATTTTTTTGTTACAGTTACAACCCACGAATAATTAGTTCAAATATTAGCATGCGCGTAGTAGGTTAATTTTTTAATAACTTTTATAAATAATTACATTTCGCTGATGAATTATGCACTTTTAGTGCGTTGAAGAGTTTCCTAAGTTAAAAACTACGCGTTAAACAAAAAACTTAAAGGAAGATTGCAGAATTGTCTGAAATACTACATCAACGAGTATATCTTGCGACGTATTTTTATCAGAAAATTAATATGTTTTCCATATTGAAGGCCGCCTAAAAAGTATGATTCGCGAGCTAAGAATGCAGGAAATAAACGAAATATTGTATTCGATAATAACAAATCTCATTACTTTTCTAAACGAATTATTTAATATATATACATATATTATGTTCTAAACAATTGTGAGTTATTATTAACAAGTAAATATTATTGGTGTGGTTTAAGGTTTAGAATAAATGCAGATAATAAATCATTGTGTACACATTCATTCTATCAAAATGCACATATAAAATGTTACATTATAATTTGTCAGAAACACCTGTTTAAAGTCGCACACTGTTTTTTTAAATAATAATAAATGTCTCGTGCAGTACTATCCAGCAACTTTTCCCTACATGTTGGTTGTATCATTTTCAAAATGACTTACTTTCAATCTTCCCCATCCAGTTACAATAGCAGTTTCTCCTTTAGGAATAATAAAGAGGGATGAAAGTGCAATCGGTTGAATTTTATCGCCGAATTCAATTTCTTTGGCCACTCGTATTAAACCGACGTCGTTTTCAAACTTTAAAGTATTGGAATCGGGATGAGAATGCAATGTTTCTGCTGAATATGTAACGCCGCCTGAATATAAATTATTTGTTCCAGCAACAACTGTGACATTTTCCGGTCGTAGACTGTAAAATAAAACAGTACAGTTAGGTTTATTAGGCATAATTATCATATATTAACAGGCGCGTAATGTGCGTTGATTCATTCCAAACTTAACGAAGTAAATACAGATGAAAAATGCGATACACAGTTGTTAACGCTCGTGGTAGAAATAAATTCTTTCGAGCTTTGGTGAATATTGCACGTGGTGTGCCGACTAGGTTTAATTATCACAATCTCGAAGGACAACCCGATTATTCGGGACTATACAATTGTTTATGTTCAATACTATATGAGTTACTATGTTCGAGATTCTAACTATTCCTATATGTGTATCACTATTTCAAATACTGTTTTTAACTAACTACCATTTCTAACTGCTAGAGATTCTATCAAATGTATCCGATGTCACCTCAGTCGGGTAGACTTGACGGGGGTGCATCGTTCTAATTGGCGAAGTACAAATGTACAAATTGTGGAAGGGCAACAAAGTTAACGTCCTACGTGGGCCCCTCCACTCGCAAATATTCTACGTTTTGCTCCTGGACCGTGGCAGGTAATAAGGGTCAGGAAGCGCGCTGACTTTGGCTAATCATGCTAGAAGTAACGGGATCAAAAAAGGTAAAATATTAATCTGGCGACCAGATGCGAACAATGACTAGAAAAACTACATAGAAAACGAGCGGGTTGCTGCCACGGCACGGTCCGCGAACCCTTCGATGGGACGACGGTCTTAGGTTAATTACTATATTCAAATTCTAAACTCTATTCTAATGCTAAAGGCATTGTTAGCCATAAGAATTGTTATATTTTAATAGTGGGCTTAAACAACAGTAGACTTCTATTACATTGTTAGAGTATATTTTCGGAACTCATAATTCGTTGTGAAACTTTTGAATTCAACAATTTTCAAAAATTCGAGATTTCAAATTACCTACTTTCTAAGTTGTGAAATTCTTAATTTTTCATATATCCAAAAGCCTACATTTTTGCATTTCCAAGTTTTCACATCCATAAACTATTAATTTTTTAAGTTTCAGAATTCTAAATGTGCAGTATTCAATTTTTCAACTTTCTAACTTAAAATATTTTAAGTTATGTTCGTCAGTTTCAGAAAACATACATTTCGACATTTTCAACTTTGAAATGTCCAAACCGTTACGTTTTCGAGTTCTCTGTCACTCAAAATTTTGTCTAAATGTTCTTAACTTTCAAATGCCCGAATCTTTGAATTTTGTTGACAATTGTCGACTTCCTAAGTACCCAAGATCCCAAGGTTCTAAGTGCACAATTTTTCAGGTGCACACATTCTTTATCTTCCGAAGTTCTGAATGTCGACATTTTCAAATTCCCAATTTGCTGACGTTCGAAATCACGAATTCTTATACGGAAGCCCGAGAATATCGCATTTTGAAGTTTCCGAAATTCTTAAATTTCCGCTGTCAGTATTTTCGATTTTTCTAATTATTTCATTTAGAAATCGCGTTTTCGGAATTTAAAAATCTTTGAACTTCCAATAGTTACTTTACACATGACTGTTTTTTGAATTACTTACGGTTTAATGCACCCTGCACCAGTAAGTATATAACGGTTATTAATGATGGTGCCACTACATGCCAGTTCACCATTGTTCATTATCCTCACTACATAGGGATATTTTCCTTCCGCAGCGTCATTGCCGCCAACAATTCGTTCATTTAGAGAACCTAAATAAATAACAATTAAATTTAATAATTCCGACCGTATCTAAAAAGCCAAAATACTTTATCACGAAAATTCTATAACATCGATCTTCAATTAGTAGCTTTTAAGTTATTCACTTTGACAATTCGAGTGTTGTGTTTAATGAACTCACCGTTGACTACAGCAATTGTGTATAAAAGAAAAGCCAGCAACCACATGATGTTGGGAACTGAAATTTTTGTACGGTTCCACCTTTCTTCATTCATATATATCGATGATCGGTCAGATTACGTGTAAAATGGAACATAATCAATACTAACATCACTTATCTGACGTTACACACACTAATCCATACATTTCGTCTTGTATGCGCTTATGCGCCTAGTGGTATACAGTCGGGGACAAAAATAAGTGGACAGTTACTGGAAATAGGTGAAGATGCAGTTTAATTGAATTAACATAACTGTTATAAACTTAAGTTTTATTTATTATATATCTTTATAGTATATACATTATTTAGCAAATAATTAACGTTCATGTTTGCATCTTTGTGTAAACACGCTGTACTAAACGAAAGTGACAGCCATCTATCAGGAGACAAAAATAAGTGGAAACTTAATAAAATACGTACTAAGTAAAATGCACAATGAAATTAATACTTGGTATTGCTGCCTTTTGCTTTTATTACCGCTTCCAGACGTCGGGAAATACTTTTTATTAAATTTTCAATATAATCTTTACTAATTTTTTCAAATTCAGAGTGTAACATTTTGAAAAAGTCGTCCTTTTTATTTCGCTGGTCCAATGCAATTTTCGTGTCCAGTAAACTCCATAAATTCTCTATAGTATTCAAGTCGGGACTCTGGGCCGCCCATTCGAGTAATTTAATATTGGAATCTTTAGAAAATTTTGTAGTTTTCTTAGCAGTAATGGTCGTCGCGACCCATTCCTGCTATTGCTTCTTCTAAATTTTCATTTAGAATATCAATGTATTTGTCTGCATTCATAATTCTGTCAATTTGTGCTAATGTTCCGACTCCATGCCACGAAAACCACCCCGTACCATTAATGATCCGGCGCCAAATTTAACTGTGGGTGTGATGAATGCTTTTTTATATGCTTCACTTTTTTTCTCCAGACTTGGTGCTTCATTTTTAATTGCCGCAACTCAAATTTGCTTTCGTCGCCCCAAATTATATTTTGCCAGAATGCTAGTGGCATATTCACATATTTTTTTGCCAATGCTAAACGTTCCTGATATTAACTTTACTGATGTGTGGCTTACGTCTAGTTTTACAACATCTTAATCCAGCTTCATGCAGTCTTCGATTTATTGTTTTTGGTGAAACTTTTAATCCCACTATTTTTGCGATACATCCTGATGCAGTCGCTGGATCCTATCGGCATTATACGAACAATCTGACGATCTTCTTGTATGATGGTACAGCGTTTGCGTACACGACCTCTTAAGTTTTTTACTGTATTATATAGTAAATATTTTTTATACATTTTTTTTACTGCACTTTTGGATACACTATACTTCCGAGCTATCACACGGTAACTTAATTTTTTGTAGCGGTCCGAAACGATCAAATGGCGAATTTGATTTAAAATTTCTTTCGATTGTGTCATTTTGAAATTATTCTAGAAATGTTGTTACTCGTACGAAGGCTGAATTGATACTAATAAGTTTATTTAGGTTCTCTGTATGTTACGTGCACCTTCTGCGTAATGTTTGTACGCATTACTTGCCTCAGGGTAACTTTGCAACAAAGTGTCCACTTATTTTTGTCTCCCGATAAATGTCCATCAATTTCATTAAGTACGGTGTGTTTATATAAAAATGCAAACATGAACGTCAATTATTTATTAAATAATGTATATACTGTAAGGATATATAATAAATAAAACTTAAGTTTATAACAGTTATGTTAATTCGGTTAAACTTCATTTTTTTCTATTTCCAATAACTGTCCACTTATTTTTGTCCCCGACTGTAAACATTAAAGAATGAAGTTGAAGCAAGAGGGATTTATATAAAGAAGAGAGACGTACAATGTTATCAATAGCTTATATTTGTTCGCGACTTGTTTGTCTTCTGATAATACACATTATACTCCTAAACATACAGAGAATTTACCTCTATGTATTTTTACCGATATCCCCGCTCTATATTTGAATGAAACCGATAAGCGACGAATTCAAAGATTCATCGTAGTCGAATATTGATCGTTGCATTGTATTTATTATACATATGCAATTACTAATTGATGAAAATGAGATAATCAGTTACCCTTTGGCATGAACGCCGGCTTGAAAATTCCACACCGGAAATGCGGATTATAAGGGAATGATTAGATTAACGCGAAGATTAATTTGGAAATAAATGACTAATGTGTGGGTGAAAAAAAGGGGAATCAATAAACCGATATTCAAGACGTATTAATAATTGGTGTCCACCTGTTTTTTTCGTCTGATCGAATAATCTATTTGCGTTTTTGTGGTAAAACTTAAATCAGGTTTGGTAAATCGAACAATGAATGACTATAGATTTAACACTAGAAGTACCGGCATTAAATACATGCTTACTTAAAAACTGAAACTAAAGTAGAAAAACAAATAAATAAATATGGCAGCATCACCTAACATATACAACCATTCATTAGCTCAATAAAACAGGACAGACATTTTGACAAAAGGACGGCAATCAAATTTTGTAATAAAAAATGCCAAACCCGAAACCAATCATTTTGACTGGTTGGTAGTTCTAGTGTTTACGCATATCGATGCTGTGTCCAAGATAAGTAGTTGTCTATGTTCGTTAACTGTTCTTGACAAATATTTGGTTTTTAATAATATTTTTTAGAATTTCTTTACTGACATCACTAACTTGAACACGATTCCAAAATTCCATGGTAGACTCATTCAGCTTATATTTGTTTCAATACATTTACTGTGGACACCATGACGACATTCATTATTTTTGTTTCAATATCGTGATCTTTTATTTTTCCCTCTAAATTGTGTATTTGAACATATATTTAAAGTTCCAAATCCTCAAATTCCTAAGAATAATATTTTTAAACTATCAAATTTCTTCATTTTCAAACTATTAAAGCTCCAAATTCTTTCATGTCCAAATTTTTATTTCTAGTTGTACAATTTCCTACACCGAGTATGCCTCAATTATTAAATATTCGTATTTTTATATTTCCAAAAACTGAAATAACAAATATCTAAATCTGTATATCACCAAGACTTCAAATTCTGTAAGGTCCAAAAGTAGAAATTTCAATCTTTCGAGACACAAGAATCTTAAATTTTTACATTTGAACAATGTACAAATTTCGAGAAATTGAAACTCCTGAAGGAAATAAATTTATATAATATTAATTGATGAATTAGTGATTACAAAAGCGAATTATGTGAGTGTTTTCAAAACGATTATTTACTGAATGGGCATGTAAATAAATGACACAGCCAGTGTGCATATATATTTTATTTTATAAATAATGTTTATATTATCTACCTATCATGCAGAGTTTAAAATTGAATGATAAAAAAATTCAATCATTCTTACGCTAGTAACGGGCATTTTCAATTCAACAATTATAAAATGTTCTACAGTTTAATACTCGTTATAATTAAATATTACTAACAATCATTATTGACTATATTATATAAGGTCATCAACTACGAAGATATATGAGTCGCGGCAATTAAAGAACGTGACAGTTCTGAGAAATATGATTTGTTGCAAACGAAGTTGCATTTAATTTTTATCCCCTTCAACATATTCTCCCCCTCTATCTATACATGACTGCATATGTGTCTACCATTGTTCAAAATAATATTGTAACTGATCAGTTGTCAGCCCCTTCAACCTACTGTTTTTGTTCCTAGACGTTCAACGGACTGAAAATGTGTTCCTTTCAATGCACTTCTGACTTTTGGGTACATGTAGTAGTCATAGGATGCACATGATGTTTAATTATCATCACACACCTCCGTCAACATTCCGTTGGCAATTTTTTTAATTTCAGAAGAAAAGGTTAATTAACTGCTCGACTGTTATGTTAATTATGATCCCGTCACTGGAACGCAACAATGATCTATACAATTAACGCTGGAAGGGAAAGAAAAGCAGACATATGGATAAAACTATGAATCACTGCTCCAGAAGTTTCAGAATCAACGGCCTATTAATGACAAGCTCGCCTAACACTGTTGCGAGGTGAAAAGTGCACAGTTCTGATTTAATCGTGACAACTCGTGTAATGCTAGTTGTGATAACAATTTTATAATTCACTAAATCCTGGATATATAAATAAGTACAAGTGTAGATGACTTTTACATACTATAACAAATTTTGTATAAAAATTGATGTATTTGTCTGCAATTGAAGTATAGAATTAAATATGCATTGTAGATTGTCATCACAGTTGACCAACAGCTATCATTATTAAGATAAATTATATCTTCTATCAAAATCGTTTTTACTGTACCTAAATATGTACAATTCAACAAATTATCATTGTCCTAATTACTTAAATTGACTATCCGGATAATAATTATTGTCGGATGTCTACTGATTGAGGAATTTTACACTAGTTTCCAGAAAAGTATTAGGTGTACAATTAAGTTTTCGCGGTTTGACAAAAAATGGTAACACCAGATGGTCATGTTGAAATTGTCAGGTATTACACGTAATATCTGAAGTTTCGTCATTTGACAACACCATGAGCTTGAAGTATGTATTAGTGTTGAACAATTAACCACAAAGTTTGTTTGCCTCCAACAAACGCTAACGAATATTTATTATATATACAGTAAGAATAGAAAAGATGTACAGAGTGTTCAGTCCTGAAACGTGCTGGAAATTCAGGGACTGTGCTTACTATGTGTTGTTACCGAACCGACTGCTTAGGTTGTACTGCAAAAGGCTATTTTTCGCATAAGCTAAGGGGAAGTACAACTATGCACCCCCTAGAAGAGAGACCGTGTTTTGCTTTCTCTTTCCGTGTTTTTTATGGCTCTAACTTATACCTAAATATCGTTGAACGTACGTTTTCACAGCAATGTAAAATTCCTTCAAAATATCATACAGGATTTCTGCAAAAATCCAACAATTAGTGATTCCGTATCAGCATTACCTAATTTTTTTCGTTTGAATATGTCAAGTTTTGTGCCAAATAAGCATCATTTGCGGGAACTTCGAATTTATTTCTATAATTTGAAAAAATCTGCAGCTGAGGCACATCTACTGCTTCTAGAAGCATATGGTAAAGCTGCTTTAAGTGAGGGAAGTTGTCATGAGTGGTTTCAAAAATTTAAGAACGACGAGTTTGACGTGGAGGACAAAGAACGCAGTGGAAGGCCGAAAGTGTACGAAGACATGGAATTGGCGGTATTATTGGAGGAAGATTCGTCCCAAACACAAAAAGAACTTGCACTTACATTACAAGTGACTCAACAAGTAATTCCACATCGTTTAAAATCGTTGGAAATGATTAAAATACAAGGAAATTGAGTTCCATATGAACTAAAGCCGAGAGACGTTGAACGCCGATTAAGCATGAGTGAAATACTACTTGCCAGGTATAAAGAAAAGAGTTTTTTGCATCGTATAGTCACTGGTGACGAAAAGTGAATCCACTACGATAATCCAAATAAGAGAAAGTCATCGGTTAAGCCCGACGAACCGTCAACATCGACAAGTAAGCCGAATATTCATGGAAAAGACTCATGCTGCGTATTTGGTAGAATCAGCTTGGTGTCGTGCATTATGAGTTGCACAAACCGAACGAAACCATTACTGGAGCTCTCGACCGAACACAAATAATGAGATTGAGTCGGGCACTCAAGGAAAAACTCACCCATTACTACTCCAAACACCACTAAATTATTCTCGTACACAATAATGCTCGTCCACATGTTGCGGCACCAGTAAAAACTTACTAGAAACACTCAAGTGGGAAGTTTTACCTCACCCGCCGTATTCACCAGACTTACCACTTTCTGATTATCACCTGTTCCGGTCGATGGCACATGGCCTGTGTGAGCAGCGCTTTACATTATATGAAGATACCAAAAATTGAGTAGATTTGTGGATAGCGTCAAAAGATAAAGAGTCCTTCCGATGTGGCGTCCGATTGCTGCCAGAAAGATGGAGAAAAGTGGTGGCAAGGGAACATACTTTGAATAAAATGTAATGTACCGTTCCTTCACAATAAATTTCTAATGTTTTATAAAAAGCTGCGGAAACTTATTTGTACTCCTAATAATATTTTTTAGAAAGTGAAAATAGAAACCATGTATTTATGTGAACATAGTTCATGGCATTCCACCATTATTATTTCTTTTCACGTATCATTATTCACTGTAATAGATCCTGATACCGACTGAATCAAGCTTGAGTATACTCTAGTGTAGACATCGGGGTAAATGTATGAACATAAAATTTTGTCCTCCGAGTCTATGTTTTCGAGAAAATCGATGTCAAAAATTTACTCGGTACATATGGACTTTATGGATCTCACTACCGAATCTTGTTTTGTTTCTTATTTATATTTAATGACATAATTAGTACCCTCGGTTGATAGTTTATCATTTCGTATATTGTTAGTATAAGGCGAGGAAGCTGATTATGTATAAAAACAAAATCAATTCATAAATTGTTGCGAATGTTCTACTTGCATATATAGTTCAGTACTTCGTACCACATTATTTGAACGCTTTGCAAAGGACTCTGAGCTTTCAAGCATTCAAACGCGAATAATATTCTGTTATTTAATTGCTGTTTACTCTGAATTTCTTCGAAGTACACAGTAGTTTTAACATGACTTCAAAGGTAAAAATCGAGTAGTGATGTATCGGATGATCGCGGTGGTCAAAATATTGCCCCACAACAACCTATCCATTGTTCATAACGTTCATTTAAAAAATATTTTACTAATCGGCTAAAACGGGACGGAATGAATCATATCCCTATACTCACTGTTCCAATAAGCTGCCATATTTAGAAACTGTTAGATGGTGGATAGTTATGCTAATAATTGAACAGCACGGACGATAAATTATCAACTGGGGTCATTACTATGTCTTTAAGTACAAATAAGAATCAGAACAAGATTGTATAGTGAGATGGACAAAATCAACATGTACCGAGCGTACCGAGTAAATTATTGACGTCGTTTTTCTTAGAAACGAAGACTGTGAGGAAAATATTTTATTCTTTTTTTCGGCTCAGTTTTACACGTAGTATGATCGGTTGCTCATGAGTCGCAGGATTGCCTGTATATTTGAGATATAAGTTGCAAGTTGATTTGTGTAACTATGCCTTCATAAACACTTCCTTCTAAAATAAGAAAAAAAAATCAGTATCAATAATTGTTATATAAACTTCTATGTTCCTTAAGAGTTATTGAGCCAGGAAATATAATGTTAAAAATTACTAAGTACTCGATAATATTCATAATATTCGTTTAAATTTGACGTTACTTACAGTGCAAACACTTTTTGACTGTTCTGAAAGCGTACATAGTGAAGCGCAGAAAAAATACTTCACATACGATTTTTGAAGACACCTCCAAGGAAAGTTCTTACAGTACAAGAGGAACTGCTTCTGACATCTGTTGGAGAATAAAATGATTAGAATATTAATTTCGATTCGATTGTGAGATGATTACCATAATATTATAAAAGTTAATCTTTTATTATTTATTAACAATAATTGTTTTGAAGATAAAAATGTAATCTTTTATCAGTTTATTAGACGATATGCTACAGTATTAATGGAAATTTAAAGCATGACGAAAATGCACTCTCCTGGGAATTTAAGTTAATGAGCGGGTTTTGATTCAGAAACAAGAAAAGTGATAAACGATAAGATGATATTAAAAATGTTTGTCTATTATAGTAGCATCGGAAAGTATGAGAATATTTATAATCGTCCCCGTGCTGTGCAATATACATTTAAATTGCGATAGGTTCTAATTACAACTTTCATATGGTTGATTTAATTACACACTGTAGCTTATACATTAGAGATTAATTTGTTACTAGCTTTTGTGCTTACGTTATTTTACTATGTACAGTTTAAAGCATTTCAGAATTTATTCAGATTTCAAAATTTATAATCAAAATTTTGTAATGTATTAATAATAATATTATACATTTTTTATAATTTTATGACAATTTGTGAATTGTATTATTTTTTATAATTACTTACGTTAACATTTCCCCAGTTGTTGCGGCGTATTCATAGAATCATAAAGCGCGCTCGGAGGCAGAAGTGTAGGTCCGAGTTATAATTGGCCGTGGTTGCGATCGAATCGCGTGGCGCGCGATTCTCGCGTTCTGATTGGTCGGTGTTTTTCGTTAATAATTTAAAACTGAAGCCTCGTCCAATATTTTTGCAAAGAAAAAAGTTGTTCGGAATGACCCCACCTATCTTCCATTTCCGGCTCCTTCAACACTTTTGGGACACCCTGTATAAGTATTGCCATTGTATAGTTGAATGAAAATAACAGGTGACAAAAATCAAAGTTCCATTACCAAATATTGCTTGTAGAATTTTATTATTATACAATTATAACTGCTTTGTAGATCGAAATTAGATAGTCAGTTACTGTTTCATATGAACACAGATTAGAAAACCCTACTCCAAAAGTGTGATTTATGAACAGATGATTAGATTAATGCGGAGGTTAATGTGAAAGTTAATACCTACTGTTTCGATGAAAAGAAAAGAAATGTATGACGGATAATTATACTTACTTTTTCTGTATTTGTACTTACTTGTTCGTCTGACTTCAGATTTGCGATATTTTTGCACAACATCGTTCAAGTTTGACGAAGTTATCAATAAGCAACTCTCTCAACTTCCGTATCGATATTATCGTCAAGATAAATTCGTAGCTCTGTTTCCAAAGTGTTCCTGATGGAGATTTGGCGGAACGAGCTTTTAAGAATTTATTTATTCACATTATCAGCTTGAAAACAATTTCAAATTCATACGATAAACTTTTTCCGGTGATATTTGCTTCGTTCTTTTAGTTTCAATATTTTATCAACATTTATTACTGTTATTTTAATATCATGGTTCTTATCTTTTTTCTTTAAACTGGGATTCAGGATCATATTTTCAAAGTGAGACATTTCCAAACTTGTGTTCATGTTTTAAGAATTACAAATATTTAAATTGTTTAGATTTTCAATTTTCATAATCTTACGTTTCCAACTAACCATGGTTCCAAATTTCTAAATTACCAAACCCTTAAATGTCCAAAAATCAAAATGTCTAAACTCCTTAATTTATGGAGTTCGGAGTGTTTGAACTTGCAAAGTTTCAAATTTTGAATTTCAATTAAAATTCAATAATTGTTGACAAGAATTGGCGCATGCAAAGAAACATTCTATTCTATGAATTTATTATATTTATCGTCTTACCCTTCGGTAAATAAATAGAAAGTCTCCCCCGTCCTAATGATTCTACGAATATTATATTTATTAACTTTTTTATTAATTTTAAACATTTTGTTACTTCATAATTGCCGAGTACAGGGAATCATTATTATATAATGTGGTTCTTTTCTATTTTATTTTAATATCCAAAATGGTGTCACCGGTAGCTATTGTACTAGTATTTATTACCTATACCTGTTGCGGCAATAATAATGCACATTATTATTATTAATATAAGCGCGCAATTGTATTTTACTATTTTTTACTAATTAGGCTCTTATTTTTGTTTATATATTATCATGACACACTTTTGATTTAGAAGTAAGTCATATAAAAATGGCGTAACGCGTAAGATTGATGTATAAATATGTAGTTTATACCTTTACACCCGTAATAAAATTATAGTACCGTGTCCTGATTCTTTTATTACGTAACGGAAAATTTGAACGTTTCCAAATTTTCGATGTGAACTATCATATCACCAATTTGCTGTCTCTTGTAATATATTATCTTATATAAAAAACATATCGTAATAATTTCATTATCACTAAGAACTGTAACAAAGCTGTTTAATCTTATCAATCAAGTAATGGAAGGTAATCTCTCGGAAAAGGAATATGTTGATCTTATATAAAAGGAAAATGTTGTGTATTAAATCAATTCTTATAACACAATGAATTCCATCAAGGAAACACTTTTTTGTTGTCTGCTTATTTTTGCCGGTATAAATCTTCAGCATTTTCAAATAATTCGTTTTTATTAAATTATGTGTTATTATCTATTTGTTTAATGCAGAAAGTGCGTCAACGAAAACATTAAAAAAGTGCAATGATTCATCAGTGATAGTACTTACTGACTTATAATTACAATATAATTATTTGAAATTGACATGTATAAAGTTGAATTGATATTACTTGTTATTAATACCTCTACACTAAATTCTAATATATTTTACCACTAATAGTTATAATTAGTGAATAATTAACGGGAATAACGGCATTGCTATTAAACAGTCAACACTCTTTTAAACAGTTTCAGCACACTGCTTATTACAGTGGTCAATCTGGTCATAGTGGTCATGATTGACGTTCCAAATATAATTTAGTGAAATAATTATGAAATAAAAACAGAGGAAGGACAAATAATAATTTTTCTAACTACATGGAGCAAAAACAGAACAATTACTTCGAAAAGTTAAATAATTGTGTCATTAATTATTTTTACTATAATCCACCATAGAACTTATGTTCTTTTTCATTAGCGACGATTTATACGTTTAAAAGAATTCGATATGAAACATTTTATATTTAAATTTTGTCCTCAATTTTTAATTAAACATAATTTTATTTTATTACTTACATTTTAATATATATACAGCAACACAGTAATGTGCAGTTTCCAAAGTGGTTTTCTCCGGTATACTAAGATGTAATGTGAAAACAATATTTATGCGTATTAAGTGATAATGTTCCCAGATCCTCATTAATTTTATGTTAATTCTTTGCGGCTTAAAACTCAATTACAGTTAAAACTCAATCGTAATTAGTTTCAAAGTAATGATGATCTAACTTGATTAATTTCAGTTACAGTCAAGAATGTAGTCACTGCAGATATAATAGCCGGATATCAATCTGGAATAAGTGGAATGGAACCTATAGTTGAGAAGAACTGCATGAACGAAGAATTACGTGCGGATCCATACCTCTCAAATCCTCTCGAATGTGCCCGCACGTGTCAAGTAGGAGAAACAAGAACATGTTATTATAAATTCGTGATTGAGCGTTATCCTGTCAATGGCGCGTAAGTACATTATCAACATTTTTCGTCTCGATGGCATCGTAAATTCCAAACTTTCAAAAAACACCGTACAAATCTTATGAAAATGACGCCTACGCGAATTTGTCTGTAGCTTTGGGAAATTCAGTCTTGCTGATAAAAAATTCTCATAGCTATGACTCAAGTAGTATTAAAAGGTGGATATTCCATTATTATCACAATTGCAGGTAGTTTTACCGACCAGTTTCTAAAATTAATCCTTTGCACACGAGAAGCAACTTACGTTCACCATGTAATTGAATGCAACAATTTTAAATAACGTCTAACTTTTATAGTATTATATATACGTTTGAACATAGTGAAACAGACAGTATTGACGATTAATAATAAAAAAATAATAGTTTCAAAAAATTTCATCAAACTTTTCAGTTAGAAAGTTTTACAGTTCCTATTTACCAACAGTTAAAATGTTTTCAAGCAGAAAGGGTTAGCAGTCTACACTCAGCATACATATGTACATGTATACAACCCTCCTACAACGCTATTAATTCGTTCCGCGTTGTATGGAGATTATGCTAGACAAAACTCAGAATTAGTTCGAATCAGATTGTTTATACCGCGTTACATGAAACCTACCTTAAGTGAAACTCAGAAGTACCTGAAATATAAACCCGTTTTAGTCGTTTTGTGTTATGTAAAAATTCCATTTTTAGAGCAGCAAGTTGTAGTGTATACTAATTTATTTTTTTTAGTGCATGTCAATATTGCCAACCTAACATGACCAATAGCATTTGCGCTAACTGTCAATGCGTTCTTGGTGATGGGTTCGAGCGTATGGCTTTGACTGTGAACAGAATGATACCAGGCCCAAGTATTCAGGTTTGTCAAGGAGATTACGTTGTGGTTGACGTCTTAAACAACATCAATTCAGAAGCAGTGACGATTCATTGGCACGGAATAAGGCAAAAGGGTTCTCCGCATCAGGATGGTGTTCCAAATCTAACGCAGTGCCCGATCATATATAAAAATTCATTCAGGTAAGAAAAACTTGGCTGTTTCCTTACGGATGGTTTTAAAATGAATGATATGATAAATGAGAAAATATAAACTGACATTTCTTAGTTTATTATGTTCGCTATCGTCATTGCGGAACAAAGTTGTTCTCTATGTAGTTCAATGAATAAAGTTTCGCAACTTTTTGTATATGGTGATATAACATATTGCAATGTATTGCGTGGTTACATATATATTAAATTTAACACAAAAAATCTTACTTTTAACAAAAAGTGATTTTTAAATGGTTTGCTTGTATTCAGCATTAGAAATTAGTTAAATTAGAGATCAATTAAGTCAGGTTTATTAGATATAAGAATAAAGAAATATTGATTGGAATATGGAATTTTAAGTTTAAAATGAGTTAGAATTATAAAGAATACTGATCATAATTTCCTGTCAATAGCTTAGATCATTGAAAACATAAAAGATTTGTATATTTATGCAAGGTAATGAACTCAATATTACAGTCACATGTAATTATAAGAGTTGTTGCATTTATTTGATTGCTACATTGAAATATGAAAGAGAATAAAGAAACGGCGTAAGTTAAAGTCTAAAGGTAAGAATGGTAGACGAAATACCAGGTGATTGTATACGGCTTACATATAATACATATTTAAAAAATTGATAATTATACAAAATATGCATTCGCTATCGTATTTACTGTTAATCCGTTATTAAATCATATGGGAAGAGAAACACTCGAAGAGACTTAGATGTTATCGTACAAATGATATCAATCAATAAAACTATATCTTAGGATGAGTATTTATAGTATATAAACATTACATAATGTACTATTTGTAAATATAGGAGTACAGCTTATTTGATAGTTACACAAAATTCATTCAAAACCTATATAAAAATTGACACCAAAGTTCAACATAAGGAATTTGTGGTATTAAATGTCTCTTTTACAGATATCAGTTTTATGCAAACAATAGCGGAACACATTTTTGGCACGCACACACGGGTGCACAGAAAATGGACGGTATATTTGGTAGTTTCATAGTACGAGAACCAGAACAGTTTGACATTCATTCGAAGCTTTATGACTTCGATTTAGCGAACCATGTGATGTTAGTCAATGATTGGTTCAACGAAGAAACTACTAGTCGATTTCCAGGTCGAAGAATCGGCGTGTCACAACACCTTCCTGATTCGTTTTTCATCAACGGAAGAGGAAGATATAAAGTGAGTAAAATGATAAGCGAATGTTGCAAACAGAAACTTTTGAAACTGAGAGTTTTTGAATTTGTAGATCCGAAAATTTATTAACTTGCAATTTTGAAATATATAAATTTCCATATTTTTGGTTCTTAGAGATTTGTGTATATATAGATTTGTGAATTTGTGGATTTATGGAATGCGGAAATTTGTAAAATTGTATTATTGCCAGTTTGCAAAATTTGTAAACTTGTAAACTCGTAAATTTGCAAATTTGTAAATTTACAAACGTGTAAATCTGTAAATGTAGAAATTTGTAAACTAAAAGAATCTACAGGTTTATAAATTAAAAAATTTTAATATTGGGAAGTTTGTTAATTTAAACATTTGTAAATTTAAAAATTTGAAATCGTTTTAATCAGAAAATTTCTGAAGTCTTAGTTTCAAAACCTATGTACATTTAAATCTGTAAATGTCTAAATTATTGATTTGGAACTTATGAAGTTGAAAATCCAAGGCAAGCCACATATATTAACCCTTTGCGGTTCTTAATTTCTGTTACCTATAGCTCCTTAATTAGTTTACAAAATAGACGAAGAAGTGGGTTTACAATAAAATGTATTCTAATAATGCAAATTGAGTAACAAATATATTTCTAATTTGTTACAAGTGCCAAAGAAATGAAAACGTCTTGAATCAATCTATTTAGCCGAATAATTTTCACGATCCAACAGAAATGCCATGTCGAACCACACTCAATATAAGACCGCAAAGGGTTACAGTATCTTGTTACTTCACATGTGAATTTGTTTTCTGCTTCGAAGAACTGTATGCTATAAATTTGCAAAATTATTAATTTTTGAATTTGCTATCATTTTATTGAACTTGGACTCAATTTCATGTTGTTTAATAATTATCATTTATGAATATTACAGAATTCCCATGGTATTACAACGAACGTTCCATTGGACATAATTACCGTGGATGCTAATAACCGATATCGGTTCCGTTTTATTAACTCTATTTGTACTGTTTGTGGTGTACAATTAACAATTGAAAAACACAAACTTACAGTTATTGCTAGCGATGGTCAACCAGTGGAACCCGTAGAAGTTGACTCCATCGTTTCGTTCGCCGGTACATTGTTCATAAAAATTATTAATTTAGATATTGTTTGTCCTTAAGATTTATTTACTACGTTGTAACTTTCTACTTCATGATAGCAACCAAATAAGCAATGATGGCAATCAAGTAAAATCTGATTAAAGTTGAGTAAATAACATTAATATCATGCACAAAATTTTTCTCCAGTAATTCTTTCTCATCCAAAAAGTTAATCATGACAATTAAAATCATTTACATGTCTCGCTATTATTAAGTATTAAATATAATTATGACGGCTACAAATAGTTCCATGGGATAAAATTTCAGATAACAAGAGATACTTCTTGATATTAAGAGTTAATTCTTCACTTCAATGGTTAATTCTATTTTTATCCAGAAGATTAAAGGAGGGTGTTAAAAAATGCCCATTTTTGGCATCGCCTGGAAATGAAAAACTCATGCAGGATCTTTTAGAGAGTGTCTCCCAAGGAATAAAAATTGACCTTATCACTTTCCCGAGATACGATGGGAAAGTTGTCAAAAATACGTTCAAAGTATAAATGTAATTATAACGAAATTTACGTATATTTTACATTTTGTCGTCTTTTTCTTCGGATATCGAACCGCCTCCGAAATAAGTAGTAAGGAACTCAGCAGGCAGATTAATTGAAGCTTGAAATCGAGCAAATGCAAAGTACCATAAAATGATGGCTACATGGGAACAGCATCTAACAACGCGTGCTCCATTTTGCATCCGCATGAATGTGCGAGTATGGCTTACAGTGCGGTTTTACTTTTATATACTTTCAACGTATTTTTGATCACTTTCCCACCGTTTCTCGGGAAAGTGATAAGGACATTTTTTTGTTCCTTGAGAGACACTCTAAAACAGTGTTTCCCAACCTTTTTTGTGCCATGCCCCACCTTAGCCTTTCTGAAATTCTTATGCCCCCCTATGTAACATACATAATTTTTAATATTAAAAAATTGAATTGAAACACTACAGAAGTTGCGATGGGCCATTCAGGTGCGAACAACTGCGTTGTTTAGCGAGATTTTAAAACGTCCGTGGTTCCCCGCGGAGTCTGCCGTCTGTCGCAGGGAGGCACACTTGACGACGCCAAACATCCAATTGATATTTTGGTCTCGACAAGCGAAATTATACCTACTAATTATTTACCGCAATTACTTAAGAATTTGCTTTTTTCGTTAAATTTGGCACCGAAATCTAGCATTGCATTTAAATGGCCCGGAGCGAAAGTGTTAAACTCGTGTCGAGTCCATTTTCGAATTGCCCCCCCCGCCCTTATAATCAAATTTCCTCCAGTGGGGCGTAGGCCCCACGTTGGGAAACACTGCTCTAAAAGATCCTGTACGAATTGTTCATTTTCAGGCGATCCCAAAAATGGGCATTTTTCAACACCCTCCTTTGTAATCGTAATATAATTGAAAATTGTGTGACTGTTCCCTCAGGTGAACGATACGATTTTGTCATCAATTCTAATCAACCAAGCGGTGCCTATTGGATACAACTTCGTGGAATAGGAGAGTGTGCTGAAGTTAGAAAGCAAGAATTGGCAATATTGCAATATGTGGGCGGACCTACTGTTCCAGCAACGAAGGAACCTACTTACCATTCTCCACTTTATGGAGGACGCGTAAGTTCGTTTTTCTACTTTATAAACTTGAAAATTAAAAAATACGAAAATATTGCAGAACTTATAAGTAATGCTAGTTTATATCGAAATTATGCCCCGATAATCTTAATTTTGCACTTAAAGTTATTATAATATTATAAATTTAAGAACACTCGGTACATTTCGATTCAGGGTGTCAAAACTGACTTGTTCATTTGAAATAAATACTGAACTTCACGAAAATTTTAATATGTTTTTAATGTTTTAAAATGTTGATATCTTCGTTGGAGTTTTAATGATACGGCAGAGCAAGAAATACCATTGATAGAAAAATTTAGTAAATGTTCAACTAAGAATGAGGATAAGTTGCAATATTTATTAGAAGCAATGCAACAAAACTTAAAAGAATATTCATCATGTAATAAAAATGATGAGATGGAAAAAATGACGCTAGGACTTAAATTAAATGCAAAAATTACATTTAAATGATAAATTCGATAGAACAACTATAATTAGTTAATATAATGGATAACTATTGATAAATAAGTAGTTCTCAATAAATAAAGGAGCTATAACAAATTTTTATTTTTAATTATATTTTGTGAACTGTTAAATTGCTTCGAGCAAATCTTAAATTAAAATTTTTTTGCTCAATCTTTGAGAGGACTTTTTTTACATTAACACTTTGACTGCCATATTACCCATATGTGGGAGAGACTCAAATTTCTATACAGATTTAATAGCCACATTATTCAAAATTCGTACAGTTTTCTAACTGTAAATAATCGTATTAGTTACTTGGAACTGTGAAGAACAAATATAACAAAGTATCGTGAACATAATTGGTAAGGTTTGTTCAAAATGATAATACTCATTAATGCAATTTTCAATCGCTTTCATGTGGCAGTCAACGTGTTAACTCTTTAGGGGCTGTGAGCTGAAACAAACAATTTGTTTTGAGCCAATTTATTAAAACACTCTACGTAACAAAATTTGTTATTATGCAAAATAACTGTAACAATAAAAATGGACGTACCTGTACTAACAATATGTGCTCATTTTTAAAAATCATTTTAAAAGCATTTTTATGATTGTAGGTATTAAATCCAATGAATCTCGACTGTAGTTACCACGTTTGCGTCAATGATTTGAAACATGCGTCAAAAGTCGATTCTGGTATTCTACAAGAAAAACCAGATGTGAAATTAATGGTTCCTATAGGTGTGGTAAATTATTCACCTGCAGAATTTTTCAAACCAAATGAGTATAATAACTTTTTGGGTGAGTTATCAATACATTTAAATAAAATCAAATTTTACATTATACTGTTGCATGTTAAATGATTTGTTGATAAAAATTGAGCAAAGCAGCACCTGTACCCATAGCGTAATTAAATAAGCAGGCTCGTATATGATGATATAACATAGTGTAATATGCATATTAATTTATTATGTCACAGTTAAACGATGTATGGCGAAATTTTCAAAAATTTTCAAATTCCCAGCTTCCCACATTTTAAAATTGTCAAAATTCTGAAATTATAAATTAAAAAGTGAAAATGGTTCTATATTTTAAAACTTGTACATTTAAATGTTCGTAAGTTCAGAAATTTTCATATTCCCAAACTTTCCACTTTTCGAAACTCCAAATTTCGCAATTCTTGAACTTTCCTGGATGCAATATTTAGATTCTCAAGTTTACAGATTTCCATATTTTTTAATGCTCAAATTTCCAGATTTCTATACTTTTAAATTCACAACTTCCCAGATCACTAAATTTTCAAATTGCGAAGTTTCTTAATTAATATTTTGCAACTTTCAAATCTTCAAATTCCTTCCTCACCTCTAAATTTTCAAATTTCCACATTCTTAGTTTCCCAAATATCGCAGGAAATTAACGAATTCCATGAAACTTAAGTTGAATAACTTGATAGCTTCAAATGACGAAGTTTGAAAATTTGTAACTGTGAAAGTATCTAAATTTAAAAAATCGTAAGATAAAAATTTGGATAATTCGGCAATCGAAAATCAATGGATGATAAGGCTTCTTTCACTAAGTGTTTCGATTTTACATAAATAATCTTCCATATTTGCAGGAATACACCCAATGCGTGATAGTATTAGGGGGACCGGAAAGTAATGTCGTTTTTTTTCAGTAAAGTCAAACAGATAAATTTTCAATACGTTTTTATTTCAAATCAATGATGCACTCACCCGCGTTATCAACAACCTTTTGCCATCGATTGTACAATCTATGGCGGATCGATAAAAATCAATCGATTTTTGAGCAAAATATCTGCAAAAAAATATCGACATGCACAGAAACGACATTACTTTCCGGTCTCCCTGATATATCTTGCGATAAATTATATCAAGTGCTGTATGTTCCGAAATTTGTCATCTAATATGCAACAACTTAACATTTATGTACTTTTCACATTTCTGTACATTTTGTGATTGAACTCTTCTTTACCTTTGAAAGCAGTCTACGCGAGGGCAATAATCAATCTTCTTTGTATTTTGAATTATATTAAACAGTTGCGAGGCCTAATGTGGTGGTAACAGAAATGCTGAACAACATAAGTCTTACACTTCCACCTTCTCCGCCACTCAGTCAATTAGAAGACGTTCCTCAAAGTGAATTTTGCAATGGTGATAACATGCCGTCCAAATGCAGCTCAACAGTTTGTTATTGTACGCATGTCATTAAAGTTCCATTGAACTCTGTCGTGGAAGTTGTCGTCGTTGATGAGTGTAAGTAAGCAAGAATTGGTTAAACTTTGTCACGAAGCGCCATTTTTTTGTACTTCCCTTGCATAATTTGATATCGATTTAATATATACGAAATATAATGATTTTGAATGTCGAAATGCGTTGGGTCAACACTTACATTTGGTCGATACATAATTATCCGCCGTTTTGTTAGTGAAAATTCACGTTCGTTTACTTTTTTTTTTAAGAAAATATTTTTCTATGTTTATTTGATAAATATGTGTATTGAAAATCGTCTTCATATTTGACATTATTCCAGTGGTGGCCAAACCCAAGGGTTTTTCTTGGCGCATTGGCGATTACATATATTATAAGTTGCTTATTAAACTCTTGATAGAATCATTTTAGAAAAGCTCAAAGCGTATGATCTTGTGGAAAGCTCGAGCAGTGTTTACAAAAACTTGGGTATTAATTAGCTTTTAAGAAGCTTATATTCCCTTAAAAATACAAACAATATCCAAGAGACCAGATCTCTGATAGAGATCCTTGTAAAAGGCATTTTTTGGCGCATCTATATTCGCTTTCTACCAAATTGGCGCATGACATGCGAAAGGTTGGCCACCCCTGCATTATGCTTTACAATTATGTAGAAGAAAGAGTTGACAGTAGCGCAAGCATCCCGCGATGTCACCGAATTTTTTGACAAAGAAACAGACGAAAAAGAATGCCAGGACTGGTTTGCATGCTTCAAATCAGATTACATATACCAACTACGTGGTGACCCAGGAAGAGGTCGACCATTCGATTTCGACGACTAGGCATTTCACACTTTATAAACTTTTCACCAATTGTTCATTGCCAAAAAGTTCATTAAGATCGCGAAATGACTAAACTGCTTTTCGTCCTTTCATCTAATTGTAAAACATGATAAGATGAATATGAATATGATTTCCGACATGTATTTTTATTAACTAAAGATAGAAGAATATTTTTAGTAACAGCATGTAAACGAAATGCCAATTTTCACTAACAAAAAATGCGCCTACATAAATGGCGGATAATTATGTATCAATCTAATATTTTGTTAATGTTTGGTAGTTTTGGAGCGCTATAAAACTTATTCCAATGATTTAACTAGTTGGATTTTATTATTCCGTAAAACACACATTCTGTTCGAAGTCAATTTATAAATGCGATTAGGTCAATATAATTTCGGTGATAAGTTGTAGCTATAAATATTTACAGAATCGAAGTGAAAACATCCTCTACTTCACATCCAGTCTTTTGCAGTTTGATATTTTACACCAGTGTGATTACTGTTTTTTAGTATGCGTAACGTTGTTAGCATTTATTAAACTCCTTGCGTTATAATGACGAGCTGTATTCATGACGCACTCACCATTTAACCCCTTAACTTATCATTTTGCCGGCAATTTCGTCAGACGGAGCCATTCAGTTATCGTTGTAACGTGAAGATGGATAAACATTGCTGGAATGTTAGGGTTATTTTGGATATGACGATCATCGGTGGACAGGATCAAATTAAAATTGAGCTCGAAGTTCAATCGTGGTCAAAATAGGAGGCAAATTTGTCGCGTTGCAGCGGTTGTGTGCGTCACGCGTGAGAAACGTCATTATAAAGCAAAGGGTTAAATATGGAAAACCTTTTTTATACTTTTAATAGGGTTGCATGTTGAATTTTGGTCTAATTGTAATTTGTACAGTTGAGAATCGCTAAAAGCCAGGCAGCCTTGACATTTGAACTCGCTTTAGCCACAGTAATGTCGCAGCAATGAATATATCGTTATATCAAATTCAAATATATTCAAGTTGCTCAAATTCAAAGTAAATTATATTTGCCTACGAACTCTTTACTCTGATATACACTTATGTATGTGGCATTCTGCATTTAGGCCTGTATAACTTCAAAGACAGTCCATGTGAATTTCACTAATGATATTAACGTCTTCTTTCATAACTGGTAATATAGTGAACGCCTCACGATTTTTGATTACAATAGTTTTACCATAAAAACGAATACCAAAGTGAATGCTTATGTGGTTATTTATATAACACTTCTATAGTTTGAGATTACAAATTGTAATTTGCAATAACCGGTGTCATATTTCGATTCAATTACAATTGCTTCTTAAGTGATACACATGGTACATACTTATTTATTTGTTTAACGAGATATCCACCGTCGACTATGATATTAAGACAAAAATCAGGAACTGCAAATAAATGCAAACGAAAAGAAATATATATACTATTTTTGTGGAAGCTTATATCGTACATTTTTTTACCGGCAATTCATATTTATTGTAATTGTAGTTCGTGCAGCAGAGGTTCATCATCCCTTCCACATGCACGGATATACCTTCCACGTTATGAGCATGGGTCAACCATTAGGTCCATATACGCAGCATACACGCGCAATGACGTTGGAGTATTATAATCAACTTGAAAGTGAAAATAAAATTGAAAGGAATTTCAATTCTCCCCCTGGTAAAGATACTTATGGTATACCCAATAACGGGTATGCTGTATTCAGATTTAGAGCAGATAATCCAGGTACGTATTTGGTTTAAGAATTAATTTATTTCGTATACGTAATAGTCGTTACTAGTTGATATTTTAGGAAAAATTGTGAATTTGGAAATTAGGAAAATAGGAAACTTGGGAAATTTGAGAAGTTAGCGAATTTAGGAATTTGAGGATGTTTAGAAATTGAGAAATCTAGAAATTTTTTAATTTAGGACTTTGATGATTTAGAAATTTTGAATTTTAAAATGTAGAATATCCGAGATATAGAAAGTTGGGAATTTGAAAATTTAGGAGTTTCGAGATTTAGATGTTTGAAGATTTGGAAATTTAGAGATTTAGTAATTTGGGAAGTGAGAAATGAAGGTTTTGGGAAATTCACAAACCTGAGAATTAAAGAACTTGGAAATGGAAAGATTTGGAAATTTTTTATTTTCCAGAATGTGACAATTTTTAAATTCGTATGTTTAGGGATTTGAAAATTTTTTAATTTGAGAAATATCAGATTTGGGAATTCAAAAAAAGTAAAAATCTTATTATTCATTGATGACGTCATGATTACATTCTCTAAAAGAAAGTTATCTAATTATAATAATTCAAGTAATTAACACTTAAGAATTAATTTTTCGTTCGTAAGGTATGCTGCTATTTTTGCTACCGAAAAAACTATATATAAAATGCGACTAACAAAAAATATTTGTCGTTTAAAACATTTTTTCTAATTATTCATAATATACCTTGCTCAGGGAAAAGTGTTTGTTTAATTTCAATTTGTTTAGTAACTATTATGCAATTATTCGACCATAAAGTGGAAATTTATAGTTTTCAATAAACTGTTATTAGTGCATGTACATTTAAAATCTATTATGCAACACTGAGAATACTCCTCATCTTTTAATTATAAATTTTTATCGTTATAATAATTCCTCATATGTGTATTATAATAATTTATAAATATTAATTTCTTTCTTTTATTAATTTATTAATTTTAATGTATCATACAATGTATCAACAATTTTTAATGAACCAATCAATTTTTTATTTTTAAGGTTTCTGGATGTTCCATTGCCATCAAATGTTCCACATATTGGGAGGAATGGAACTTGTTATACAAGTTGGAGAGCCGAAAGACTTTCCAGAGACACCGAAAGATTTTCCAAAATGTGGCAACTACATGCCCAAAGTTGCAGTAAGGAATCAAAAGAATAACAGAAGCAAACATTTTTAATTCTATAACAATGTTTGATACTATCGCTTCCGCAAGTATCCGTTAGCTAATTGTACCATTCGTTGTTTGGCAGAGATGGAAATCTATTCCCTATGTTATAAATTATTTCTTCAAATGTATCTTGAATTTCTGGAACTTCAATTGATAATTCTTGTATCAGTAAGTGTAAATTTCACATTGACATACGAATATCTATTAATTTTTGAGATAATGTCAGTTCCGTTAGGAAGGAAATATGCCACTATTTTTGTCAAACTGCTAAAGTCAGGTGAACCAGGTGCATATTTGTAAAATTGAGTATTATAAATTTATATAATGTTTGCTGCCGAAACACAAAGATCAAATATCCTGCAATACAAGAGCACTTTCGCTTAAAGTTGACTATTGGAAATGATTTCCATTTAATTTCATAGCTTCAAGTGAAATAACGTGGAAAGTAAAATAGAAGAAATAAATGTAATAACTCATTAATGAAATATAAAAGATAATTTTAACTAAAGTAAGTAGAGCTTCAAAATGTTTTTGTTATAACTGTTATTAAATATATACTTATTCTAAACGCTGTATATGTGTCTCCTGTTCTAAAATCGCACTTGCACGATCGAAAAAGATGTAAAAGAAGAACGCGGTAGGGAAAAAATTCAGGACTTTCTTTTAGATTTGTACAAGGAGATATAAAAATGACAAATTATTTCCACAGACTAATACGCGATAAGATCAGAAATTGTGATAAAGATCGGTGCAAGTTAGAACAGAAAACACAATTTGCACAAGCTTTTCGTCGCATTTTCGTGACGAAAAACTTGTGCCCGAGCCCACCCTTCCTCCCATCAGCTCGGAATTGAAATAAAACTGATACGCGCATAAAAACATAATTAACAAAGAACATTAGGAAAGTTTTTTGCACAAAATACAAAAGGCGCTGAAAATATTTTTCGTTTACAATTTCGTCTATTCCTGGTCATTTACAAGTAAAGAAAATTATGTCTTTATTTTTTGGAAAATATCGAGAGGAAAATGAAATTGTGACTTAAACGTAAATCGTAGTTCTTAGCTCGATATTGTTTTCTACAGTTGATTTCGCGAAAAATGAACTTAGAATTAAACTCATATTCGTAAATGTACTTGAAAATTCGGAAAACGATATCGATTACCAGGTCACACCACGCGGAGGTGACTACGAAAGTGACCCACCCTATCTCCAAATCCCAACCACCCTCCAATTGCAACTACCTCATTTATCGGAAGGATAAATGAGTGCTTACTCTACTTAGCACGTAGGCTCGCAAAAAATATACAAGTCCTTTACCATCAAATGGCAAACAACTTGTATCGCACTCGCACGCACGCCCGCATCTTAAAATTAACTCATCGCAACACGCACAACGCATCTTAAAATTATCTTATAGTAATACGCACGCCGCATTATTATATAACGCACGTGTCCCACGATGATCCCGCGATGAAATAGAAAAGTACTTGTATCGCACGCACGCACGCTCATCTTAATATTAACTTATCCCAACAAGATCGACACAATTCACGCAATCTCACCATATCTCACACTATCTCACGCTATGTCACGCAATCTACGCTATCTCACACATCAACTTCATAGTAATATCGCGGCATCTCACACACACGCTATGCTAATAATTACACTCGCATACTTATCAACACACTGCTTATTCTAAACGCTGCAAATGTAACATTCGTTCTAAGATTACAGTCGTAGTATAAAAATAAAAATGTAAAAACGCACGCATTATAATGTAACGCACGCATTATTATATAACGCACGCATTATTATATACCGCACGCATTATTATATAACGCACGCATCCCACGATGATCCCTCGATGATCCCACGATGAAATAGAAAAGTACTTGTATCGCACGCACGCACGCTCATCTTAATATTAACTTATCCCAACAAGATCGACACAATTCACGCTATCTCACACTGTCTCACGCTATGTCACGTAATCTACGCTATCTCACAAATCAACTTCATAGTAATACCGCGGCATCTCACACACACGCTATGCTAATAATTACATTGGCACACTTATCAACACACTGCTTATTCTACACGCTGCAAATGTAACATTCGTTCTGAGATTACAGTCGTAGTATAAAAATAAAAATGTAAAAACGCACGCATTATAATGTAACGCACGCATTATAATGTAACGCACGCATTATTATATAACGCACGCATCCCACGATGATCCCTTGATGATCCCACGATGAAATAGAAAAGTACTTGTATCGCACGCACGCTCATCTTTATGTTAACTTATCCCAACAAGATCGACACAATTCACGCAATCTCACGCTATCTCACACATCAACTTCATAGTAATATCTCGGCATCCCACACACACGATATGCTAATATGTAATTACGCTCGCATACTTATTAATACACTGCTTATTCTACACGCTGGAGATGTAACATTCGTACTAAGATTGCACTCGTAGTATAAAGATAAGAATGTAAAAACGCACGCATTATTATATAACGCACGCATCCCACGATGATCCCTCGATGATCCCACGATGAAATAGAAAAGAACTTGTGTCGCACGCACGCACGCACGCACGCACGCTCATCTTAAAATTAACTTATCATAACACGCTTGCCGCATTTTAAAATTAACTTTTCGCAACAGGCACACCACACATCTTCAAACTTAACACGTTCGTGTTCTAAGTTTGCATCCGTGCTATCTAAAACGGTATACCAAACAAAGGGGGGAAGAAAGTTAGAAGAACTTTCGCAAGTAAGTAAAAAAGAAAAGTTAGAAGAATTTCCGCGAGTAAGTAAAAAAATAAAGTTACAAGTACTTTCCCAAATAAATTAAAAAAGAAACTTAGAAGAACTATCGCAAATGAATTAAGAAAGAAAGTTAGAAGAACTTTCGCAAACGGGTGGAACAGCGTTGTCAATCGAGTGAACCTCGCCCACGCGAATCAAACGGTGATTGCATCGTGACTTACATGAACCTCGTGACAGAATTAAACTAAAAATACTGATAAAAACCAGTGAGACGTCCGAGGTTAAGCCTAAGCAATAGGTCGAGATGGTACATCAATCAATCTACCCCACTGGACGCCTCCATGGTGCTACACCAGCATTTTCGGCGCAAAACTGACACGGATTCACCGCATTATGAAATCCACGTTCGATCCACGCGAGTCCGGAGCAATCGACCGACAATCGCCGAGGACACTATACTCTATCACGCGAAGAATATCACGACCGGTCGTGAAAATGGGTGCAAGTTAGAAACGAACGCGCTCTCGCAAACACTCGCATTCACATAATAATAATACAATATTACTTATGCTAAACGCCGCGAATGTAACAGTCATTCTAAGATTGCACCCGTATTATAAAAATAAAAATGTAAACACGCACGCACTATAATGTAACGCATGCATTATTATATAACGTACGCATCCCACGATGATCCCTCCATGATCCCACGATGAAATACAAAAGAAATTGTATCGCACGCATGCACGGTCATCTTAAAATAATCTTATCGCAACACGCACGTCGCATCTTATCTACTATGGGGGCTCTATTCTAAAATTTCGCACGGATACTTATACTAAACGCGAATGTACCTCTTGTTCGAAGATTGCACTCGTATTATTTACGATGAAAAAAGCAAAGGGGGGTTGGGGGTGAGGGAGAGGGGAGGAAGAAAGTTAGAAGAACTTTCACAAAACGGTGGTATAATCATTTTCTGTCAAGTGAACCTCGCCCTCCTGGACCAAGAAGTGACTAAACTTACATGAATCGTGCCACAGAATCCAACGAAGAGTACCGGTAGTCCTAGTGACATGATGGCGTTCGGGTTCCCATTTCTCCACAACAAAAAGGTAGAGAGGACACCCTAGTCCCAAGACGACGGATGTTGCATTCAGGATCCCGTTTCTCCACCGCCGCCGGGTGAGGGAGGTCTGACAGAAGAGAGGATCCCTATTCCTCAGACAGCGTTCGCGATCAGGCTCCCATTGCTCCACAGCCGTAAGGGTAGAGAGGCCGCCTCAGTCGTTATACGACAGCGTTCGCCAGCGCACCGTCACGCATTCCATATCCCAGGAACTGACCAATATTCCCAGCCTTCACCTGCCTCATGGTCCCTGCAATATTCAATCACCCATGGCCACTCGGGTCCGGAGCAATTAACAGAAAATGACTGGGTGACTCTACTATTTAACGCGATAAAAAATTCACGACCGGTCGCGAAAAAGAGTGCAACCTCGAACAAGAGGTACGGAGACCCTCCCGCCCTCCCACGAACTTAAAACTAAGGTACAATTGAGGTTCGCATCCCACGATGATCCCTCGACGATGTATTATTCTTAACTTCTTTCTTCGGGTAAACCCCATCCTACAACATTAAATAGAAATTATTTAAAACCTGCAAATAATAGAAATTAGTTAAAACCTGCAAATAATAGAAATTAGTTAACACCTGCAAATAATAGAAATTAGTTAAAACCTGCAAATAATAGAAATTAGTTAACACCTGCAAATAATAGAAATTAGTTAAAACCTGCAAATAATAGAAATTAGTTAACACCTGCAAATGTGAAAGGTAAGAACGAGTTTGGAGAAGAAAGCCAGATTCACTTGAAGTGAACAACCCTTGAGCTATACCATCCACCCACCCACTAGCTCAATATTAATAAATGGAACCTGAAAATAAAATAAAAATTAGGAGCAAGATTGGAGGAGAACAAAGCCGGATTCACATGAAGTGAACAACCCTTGAGCTATCCCATCCACCCACCCACTAGCTCAATATTAATAAATGGAACCTGAAAATAAAATAAAAATTAGGAGCAAGATTGGAGGAGAACAAAGCCGGATTCACCTGAAGTGAAAAACCCATGAGCTATCCCATCCACCCACCCACTAGCTCAATATTAATAAATGGAACCTGAAAATAAAATAAACATTAGGAGCAAGATTGGAGGAGAACAAAGCCGGATTCACATGAAGTGAACAACCCTTGAGCTATCCCATCCACCCACCCACTAGCTCAATATTAATAAATGGAACCTGAAAATAAAATAAAAATTACGAGCAAGATTGGAGGAGAACAAAGCCGGATTCACCTGAAGTGAAAAACCCATGAGCTATCCCATCCACCCACCCACTAGCTCAATATTAATAAATGGAACCTGAAAATAAAATAAACATTAGGAGCAAGATTGGAGGAGAACAAAGCCGGATTCACATGAAGTGAACAACCCTTGAGCTATCCCATCCACCCACCCACTAGCTCAATATTAATAAATGGAACCTGAAAATAAAATAAACATTAGGAGCAAGATTGGAGGAGAACAAAGCCGGATTCACATGAAGT
The DNA here is from genome assembly GCA_947623535.1 of Coelioxys conoideus. NCBI lineage: Eukaryota > Metazoa > Arthropoda > Insecta > Hymenoptera > Megachilidae > Coelioxys > Coelioxys conoideus. Next base: position 3,015,609 of record OX392459.1, on the reverse strand, counting down.
GAACAACCCTTGAGCTATCCCATCCACCCACCCACTAGCTCAATATTAATAAATGGAACCTGAAAATAAAATAAAAATTACGAGCAAGATTGGAGGAGAACAAAGCCGGATTCACATGAAGTGAACAACCCATGAGCTATCCCATCCACCCACCCACTAGCTCAATATTAATAAATGAAACCTGAAAGTAAAATAAAAATTAGGAGCAAGATTGGAGGAGAACAAAGCCGGATTCACATGAAGTGAACAACCCATGAGCTATCCCATTCACCCACCCACTAGCTCAGTATTAATAAATGAAACCTAAAAATAAAAGAAAAATTAAGATTGAGCTTTGAGGAGAGAAAAGCCGGATTCACTTGAAGTGAAAAACCCATGAGCTATCCCATCCACCCACCCACTAGCTCAATATTAATAAATGGAACCTGAAAATAAAATAAACATTAGGAGCAAGATTGGAGGAGAACAAAGCCGGATTCACATGAAGTGAACAACCCTTGAGCTATCCCATCCACCCACCCACTAGCTCAATATTAATAAATGGAACCTGAAAATAAAATAAACATTAGGAGCAAGATTGGAGGAGAACAAAGCCGGATTCACATGAAGTGAACAACCCTTGAGCTATCCCATCCACCCACCCACTAGCTCAATATTAATAAATGGAACCTGAAAATAAAATAAAAATTACGAGCAAGATTGGAGGAGAACAAAGCCGGATTCACATGAAGTGAACAACCCATGAGCTATCCCATCCACCCACCCACTAGCTCAATATTAATAAATGAAACCTGAAAGTAAAATAAAAATTAGGAGCAAGATTGGAGGAGAACAAAGCCGGATTCACATGAAGTGAACAACCCATGAGCTATCCCATTCACCCACCCACTAGCTCAGTATTAATAAATGAAACCTAAAAATAAAAGAAAAATTAAGATTGAGCTTTGAGGAGAGAAAAGCCGGATTCACTTGAAGTGAAAAACCCATGAGCTATCCCATCCACCCACCCACTAGCTCAATATTAATAAATGGAACCTGAAAGTAAAATAAAAATTAGGAGCAAGATTAGAGGAGAAAGAATCCGGATTCACATGAAGTGAAAACCCCATGAGCTTCCATCCACCCTCCCTCTAGCTCATTATTAATAAATGAAACCTAAAAATAAAATAAAAATTAAGAGTGAGCTTTGAGGAGAGAAAACCGAATTCACTTGAAGTGAAAAAGTCGGATTCACCTGTTTGAAATCCCCTGAGCTATCCCATGCACCCTCCCCCTAGCTCAGTATTAATAAATGAAACCTAAAAATAAAATAAAAATTAAGAGTGAGCTTTGAGGATAGAAATGCCGGATTCACTTGAAGTGAAAAACCATGAGCTATCCCATCCACCCTCCCACTAGCTGAATATTAATCAGAAATTAATTAAATTCTGAAAATGCAAAAAAATTAATTGCAGGTTCTGATTAGAAGATAAAAGCACAAATACATAAGAGAATCTTAGAAAATCGGAGGTACGAAAATCTCAGAACCCAAAATAAAACCACTATGGGGTACGAAAATCTCAGCTGTTGAAATAAAATCAGAGAGATACGAGAATTAAGGACCGATAAGAACATTGCCGAACTCGAAATAAAATTCGGGAAGGGTTCGAAAGATCGACACAACTTCCATGCACGACATAAAATCTCTAAGAGTTTTGAGAATTCTATTTGACAATTATTGTAAGTTCCCTAAAAAGTTACCAAAAACCAAAATCTGAAAAGTACAAAATACTATTAAGAAAGGAGGTTGAAGGAGGAGTAAATTTTTTTTTTTATTTGATACAAGACAATTTAAATAGGAAACGCAATGGAAATTGCTGATTTGGGAAAAGTGAACAATGTAAAAACTTACCAAAAACCAAAATCTGAAACATACAAAACATTGTTAAGAAAGGAGGTAAGAATGTCGGGGAATAAATAAAATTATAAATACAACAAGAATAGCAGCTCTTAGCTCGATATTGTTTTCTATACTTCAATTCGCGAGAAATGAAACTTAGAATTATATTCGTATTCATAAATGATGTATAAATTTAGGAATTTTAATAACTTATAAATTTAGAAAACGATATCGATTACCGGGTCACACCACGAGGAGGTTGCTGCGACAGTGACCCACCCTATCTCCAAATCCCAACCACCCTCCAATTGCAACTACCTCATTTATCGGAAGGATAAATGAGTGCTTATTCTACTTAGCCCGTAGGCTCGCGTAAATATACAAGTTGCTTACTGTTAGTTAGCAAACAACTTGTATCTCACGCACGCAACTTATAACTAAGCGCTCCCGTGTTCTAAGTTTGCACCCGTGCTATCTAAAACGGTATATCAAGCAAAGGGGAGAAGAAAGTTAGAAGAACTTTCGCAAATAAGTAAAAAAAGAAAGTTGGAAGAACTTTCGCAAATAAATTAGAAAAGGAAAGTTTGAAGAACTTTCGCAAATTAGTAAGAGAACAAAGTTAGAAGAACTTTCGTAAATAAATTAAAGAAGAAAGTTGGAAGAACTTTCGAGAAAGGGTGGAACAGCGTTGTCAATCGAGTGAACCTCGCCCACGCGAATGAAACGGTGATTGCATCGTGACTTACGTGAACCTCGGGCAGAATTGAACCAAAAATACTGATAAGAACCAGTGAGACGTCCGAGGTTTAGCCTAGGGAATACCCTAGACAGTAGATCGAGATGGTACATCAATCAATCTACCCCACTAGACACCTCCATGGCGCTACACCAGAATTTTCAGCCCAAAACTTACAGAATTGAGCCTCGAATACCGATAAGAACGAGTGACACGTCTGCCGTCAGGAAACCCAATCATTCCTGCCCCCGTTGAAAGGGGGTCTAACAGAAAAACATGGAATACCCTAGCCATCAGGCAATAGATGAGATGATGAGGCATCATTCAGTGCTATCCACGCAAGACGTGTCCCAGGCGCTTACCAGCATCTTCGGCCCAAAACTTACCCGGATTCACCGCATTATACAATCCACGTTCCATCCACGCGAGTCCGGAGCAATCGACAGACAATCACCGTGAATACTACACTCTATCGCGCGAACAAATTCACGACCGGTCGTGAAAATGGGTGCAAGTTAGAAACGAAAGCGCTTCCGCACGCACTTAACACTAATACTAATGGGGCCCCGCGCTTTATTCTATAATCACGCACGCATCCTTATACTAAACGCGAATGTACCTCTTGTTCAAAGATTGCACTCGTATTATTTACGATGAAAGCTAGCAAAGGGGTTTGGGGGCGAGGGAGAGGGGAGGAAGAAAGTTAGAAGAACTTTCGCAAAAGGGTAGTACAAGCATTCTCTGTCAAGAGAACCTCGCCCTCCTGGACCAAAAGGTGATTAAACTTACATGAATCGTGGCGCAGAATCCAACGAAGAGTACCGGTAGTCCGAGTGACGTGATGGCGTTCGGGTTCCCATTTCTCCACAACAAAAAGGTAGAGAGGACACCCTAGTCCCAAGACGACGGATGTTGCATTCAGGATCCCGTTTCTCCACTGCCGCCGGGTGAGGGAGGTCTGACCGAAGAGAGGATCCCTATTCCTCAGACAGCGTTCGCGATCAGGCTCCCATTGCTCCACAGCCGTAAGGGTAGAGAGGCCGCCTCAGTCGTTATACGACAGCGTTCGCCAGCGCACCGCCACGCAGTCCACATCTCAGGGACTGATCAGTTGTCCTAGTCCTCATCTGCCTCATGGTCCCTGCAATATTCGATCACCCATGGCCAGTCGGGTCCGGAACAATTAACAGAAAATGACTGGGTGACTCTACTATCTAACGCGATAAAAAATTCACGACCGGTCGTGAAAATGAGTGCAACTCCGAACAAGAGGTACGGGGACCCTCCCGCCCGCCCACGAACTTAATACTAAGATACAAATGAGGTTCGCATCCCACGATGATCCCACGATGATGTACTCTTCTATTTTCTTTTTTCGGGTAAAACCCATCCTTCAACATAAAATAGAAATTATACAAAATAAAATGTAAGTTAAAACCTGCAAATAAAAGGTATTACGAACGGACTTTCGACGAGAAAGAAGCCGGATTCACATGAAGTGAAAACCCCATGAGCTCCCATCCACCCTCCCACTAGCTCATTATCATAAATTCAAACCTGAAAATAAACGAGAAATTAATATCGATTTTCCTGAAGAAAAAAGCCGGATTCACATGAAGTGAAAAACCCCTGAGCTCCCATCCACCCTCCCACTAGCTCAGTATTATAATTTCAAAACTGAAAATAAAATAAAAATTAATATCGATTTTCCTAAAGAAAAAAGCCGGATTCGCATGAAGTGAAAACCCCATGAGCTCCCATCCACCCTCCCTCTAGCTCATTATCATAATTTCAAACCTGAAAATAAACGAGAAATTAATATCGATTTTCCTGAAGAAAAAAGCCGGATTCACATGAAGTGAAAAACCCCTGAGCTCCCATCCACCCTCCCACTAGCTCAGTATTATAATTTCAAATCTGAAAATAAAAGAGAAATTAATATCGATTTTCCTGAAGAAAAAAGCCGGATTCACATGATGTGAAAAACCTATGAGCTCCCATCCACCCTCCCTCTAGCTCAATATTAATAAATGAAACCTGCAAATAAAATAAAAATTAGAAACGAGATTGGAGGAGAAAGAAGCCGGATTCACATGAAGTGAAAAACCCATGAGCTATCCCATCCACCCACCTACTAGCTCAATATTAACCAGAAATTAATTAAATTCTGAAAATGCACAGAAGTGCACAGTTAGATACGAAAATCTCAGAACCTGAAATAAAACTACTAAGAGATTCGAAAATCTCCGACGTTGAAATATAATCAGAGAGGTACGAGAATTAAGGACAGATAAGAACATTTCAGAACTCGAAATAAAATTCCGGAAGGGTTCGAAAGACCGGGAGAACTTTCATGAACGACATAAATCTCTAAGAGTTTTGAGGATCCTATTTGACAATTATTAAAAGCTCCCTAAAAACTTACCAAAAACCAAAATCTGAAAAGTACAAAATATTATTAAGAAAGGAGGTTGAAGGACGAGTGAAATTTTTCTTTATTCGATACAGTACAATTTAAATAGGAAACGCAATGAAAATTGCGGATTTGGGAAAAATGAACAATGTAAAAACTTACCAAAAACTATAATCTGAAACATACAAAATATTATTAAGAACGGAGATTGAAGGAGGTGTGAAATTTTTCTCTATTCGATACAGTACAAGTTACATATAGAACGCAATAAAAATTGCGCATTTTGTAACAGTGAACAATGTAAAAACTTACCAAAAACCTAAATCTGAAACGTCCAAAATATTATTAAGATTGCAAGTCGACGGAAGAGGAGCGAAATTTTTCTCGCTAAAAATTGCGAACTTGCGAGGGTATAAACAGCCTATCAACCTAACGAACAAAATCGCAAAACTGAGAAACGTAGAAAGCTTGAATGCAATAACGATCGAAGCAAAGTGGAACATATCACCGAAATTTGAAACGAAAGTACAATTACCATTCTAAAGGGACTGCAAATTTCTTACCATTTACGATACACAGGGATTTGGGAAGTAAGAATAATTGATATTTTTTAAAATAATGAGTGGAAAGAAGAATATAAAATCGCGGAGAGTTCCGGAACTCTCAAAACTCGAATAAAATCGCGACGTGATTCTAAATTTTCAAAGTTCGTAACAAAATCGTGACGCGATACAATATTTTCGAAGGCCGTAATAAAATCGCGAAGTGATATGAAACTTTCAAAATACATAATAAAATCGCGACGTGATTCTATATTTTCAAATATCGTAATAAAATCGCGACGTGATTCTACATTTTCGAAGTTCGTAACAAAATCGCGACACGATACAATATTTTCGAAGCCCGTAATAAAATCGCGAAGTGATATGAAAATTTCAAAGTATGTAATAAAATCGCGACGTGATTCTATATTTTCAAATATCGTAACAAAATCGCGACGCGATATAATATTTCCGAAGGCTGTAATAAAACCGCAGAGTAACATGAAAATATCAAAGTTAGTAACAAAATCGTGAAGTGATGTAATATTTTCGAAGCTGGAAATAAAATCGTGGCATATTTCGAGAATCGCAAATCTCGATCAAAATCGCGACATGGTATGAAAATATCAAAATTCGTAATAAAATCGCGAATCGATGATCGCGTGCTCAAGTTCGAGCACAACGCGTTCGACGATACTATACTTTCAAAGCTGGAAATAAAATCGCGGCATGTTTCGATAATCGCAAATCTCGATAAAAATCGCGACGTGATTCTACATTTCCAAAATTCGTAATAAAATTGCGACGTGATTCTATATCTTCAAAACTCGTAATAAAATCGCGACGTGATTCTACATTTCCAAAATTCGTAATAAAATTGCAACGTGATTTTATATTTTCAAATATTATAATAAAATCGCGACGTGATTCTACATTCTCAAAGTTCGTAATGAAATCGCTACGTGATTCTACATTCTCAAAGTTCGTAATAAAATTGCAACGTGATTCTATATTTTCAAATATTATAATAAAATCGCGACGTGATTCTACATTCTCAACGTTCATAATGAAATCGCGACGTGATTCTACATTCTCAAAGTTCGTAATAAAATCGCGACGTGACTCTACATTTTCAAAATTCGCAATAAAATCGCGAGTCGATGATCGTTTGCTCGTCAAGTTCGAGCAAAACGCGTTCGACGATACTTTTCGTACCGTCAAAAAAAAAACACACACATAAAATACAGAAAAATAATAGCGAGCATAGTGACAAAATGACTCTCCATCATAAGATGGACAGCCATTGATAGTTCCCCTCTTCTTTGGCAAATTTCGCCGGGGCTCTTCGGCATATAGCCTCTTCTTTCTTCGGCTGTCAGCTTCACAAAAATTCACTCGCGAAATTTTACGGTAACTCGGACATTCTTTGGCTTTGATATTAATTACATAAATTTTCGATTTCGTTGTCGATCGATCTCGAGAAACGGACAGCGGACACTTTTATAGAAATAAAAATGAGCCGCTATCGATTTCCTTCGATCGTCAAAAACGAGATCAAAATTTTACGTAATCACACAAATTTGTTACTTTACGAAAGAAAAGAAAATTGAAATTTATACGACCAGCGATTCTAAGAATGCGCTGTCCGTAAAAGAATATCCGAGCAAAATATTTATTTAATTTCACTGCACTTCACTTCACTTCACTGTATACTTCATTTTTGCAATCGGGTCTAATACCACGACTGCGCCTTACAAACTAAAAGGCTTGGCCTTACGAACAATCGAGTTCAAGAGAATATTAAATACGATTAAGTCGTATTTAGATTTTCTCTTCTCGATTTTTCGTCTTTTACACTCCAGATACAAGCATCTCACGTGCGATTTACGGAGGACAGAGAAACATGAATGCTTGCTCCGGCCCTACCTACTTAAAAACTAACTCAATCACACCAGAAGTATGCTACCTGCCTGCCTGACGCTATATTTAAAAAATTGCAAAGGCCATTCTCACAAAAACACACTCCACGGTTCTCACACAACCACCCGGGTGCAAAAATGCCTACTCCTAGGGAGTACGTCCCGGGACGTCTCCGACACCCGAGTTCAATACAACATTCACACTCTAATTTTTCATACCTTTTTCGCTGAAATCGATCGACAATCGACAGTGAATATTAATTGAACATTAACATATTTCATTTACTTATTCTTTCGAATATTTAATGTAATATGTGCATGTCGTAATAATTTTGTAACTACTCAACTTGTACAATTTTCAAATTCAATCTTGTTCAGTTGATATAACTTTGAAACGTGTACTGACTCTACTTGTTTAATTTTGTAATTCGATCTTATTGATTCTATACGCATCTTTCGATAGCATTTTGGGAATTCGTGATTTTATAATAAATCAATGTAATATTTAATCGACACAAGGTCCACGACCTAACCACACACACACGTGTAGCTTGTGTCGAGTATGATTCACTGTCAAATTGTCGATCGCCGAAACATCTTAAAACTAAACCGTATTCACCTGCCCTAACTCATGCGAGTAGCAACTAAGCACGCGTATGAGTTTAGAGCATAAAAATGAATACGGCCAACCGTATTTGGACCTACCAGTTTTCTTCGTGTGTGCTGAAAATCCTGAGCTAAGAAATGTGATTAATAACATGCTAATAAAGCGTTCTCCTCAAGCAAGAAAAATTAACTTTATATTTGAAAATGGAAAATGGAGAAACACTTTGCAAAAATATCTACGTATATCGATTATTTCATTCTCGACAGATTTCTAATATCAAAGTAAATTCGCTAAATAACTAAAAGTATTCATGATAATCAACTTTGATATCGAAATCTGTCCTTCGCGAAACTTTCTTGTACATATGTGTGTTTGAAAAGAGTTCACGCGAACGGAAAAATTGAAAATGAATCGATTATTAAACTGCCACGAAATCGGAGGGTCGTCCGACTTCTATGCAATTTTACGTTCGATTAGTAAGGAAGTTAAACCGCGATGTACAAGAAAACCCTATCCTGATCTAATAAATGATATACACAAAAATACAATTTGTACGAATATTGCACGATCGTACATTCGTGGTCACTATGCTCGCTTCAAAATGTAAAAATACAACCAGTTCCCGTGTCGTTTCGAACCATTCGTTCTACGACATGATGGGAACCGGAGGAATCATAAAGCATGCGACTCACCGATCGCCTACACAGCTCTGCACTCGAAACACGCCTCGGAGATTGATCCAGGATCGATCGGTCGTTCAGTCAGGATCGGCACTCGAAACGCATCTTGGAGATCCATTCAGGATTGATCGGTTGCACTCGTATACTCAGGATTAGGCTCCTTATCTCACGGCTTGGCAAGAAATCACCTTCTGTAAGCAGAAAGGTCACAACCATTAGCGAACATCTTTCAACGTTTTGCGTTTTTAAACATATATGTATACTTTTTAATATGTTTGAATTATTTCGTGCAAACGTGTAGCAAACAAGCATTCAGTATGCAAAAGTATGTCAAAACACGTAGGTAACCACACCACAAATCAGTTAAGACGTTTAAAACACTATGCCAAAACGCGTATATGACGACACCACAAACCCACTAAAGTATTTGCACAATTATGTCACAACACGAAGGTAACCGCAACACAAACCGGTTAAGACGTATAAAACACTATGCCAAAACGCGTATATAACGACACCACAAACCCACTAAAGTATTTGCACAATTATGTCACAACACGAAGGTAACCGCACCACAAACCGGTTAAGACGTTTAAAATACTATGCCACAACGCGTATATAACGATACTACAAATCACACTAAAACATTTGCACAATTATGTCACAACACGTAGGTAACCGTACCACAAACTGGTTAAGACGTTTAAAATACTATGCCAAAACACGTATGTAACGACACCACAAACCCACTCAAGTATTTGCACAATTATGTCAAAACACGTAGGTAACCACATCACAAAATGCACTAATATATCCGTATACACATGCACAGTCACTTGTAAAAACATGCTGGTAAACCCGTAAACACATTGCAAACTACACCACAAACTGCATTAATATATCCGTGTATTCATGCACAGTCACTTGTAAAAACATGTTGGTAAACCCGTACGCACATTGCAAACTACACCACAAAATGCACTAATATATCCGTGTATACATGCACAGTCACTTGTAAAAACATGTTGGTAAACCCATAGGCACATGAGAAACCACACCACAAAATGCACTAATATATCCATGTGCACATGCACAATCACTAATTAAAACACATTAGTAAACACGTAGGTATGTCGGGAACCACTCCGTAAAACGTGTTAATACACTCCCGGAATATGCACAAATAACTTGGTAAAACACATTAACGTATCCGTGTACACATGCACAATCACGAATTAAAACACACTAGCAAACACGTAGGTATGCGGGGAATCACTCCGTAAATGTGTTAATACACTCCCGTAATATGCACAGAAAACTTGATAAAACACACTAGACACTTGCACTAGTACACTAGATAACACCGTGATGAACCAATGATAGGATAATAAACGCTTTGACTCGTACCGGTACAAGGTGTGAAAGTTGACCCGAACGCTTCGGCGGCTTGACTGACACTGAGCCGCTGTGACTTTATCAATAACAATGATAGGTGATCTGCTGTGTCCAATCATGCGAATGCACCAATACCGAGCAATTATCATATTATTATTCGTTATTATTCGTACCTCTATTTGCAATATCGTTGTTTGTTTATTTCAAATTTTTACTTTGCAACTGTTTTCTTACGAAATTATTGTTATATACAGTTACTCACTTTAATATTCGAACACTATAATACCTTTAAGTATAATGCTTGATATCTTCCTAAATTATTAAAATGTTTATGCGCTAGTCTTTTACAATGTTAACTTATTTATTATAGACAACAGGAACATACAAAATTATTTAGTAATTGCAACATGTCATTACGTACTGAAGGATAAACAAAACAATGTCTAGTTTACGCGTTACAAAAATATTCGGACACTACAAAATCTACATTATGTACATACATTTTACCTAAGACTAAACAAAAATTCAGTATTTCGTTGGATATCCCTTATGACGAATAACTTGTTTTAAACGTTTAGCCATGTTTGAAATGATTTTTTCTAAATATTCACTAGTAATATCGTTCTATTCTTCTTGTAGTTGAATTTTTAATTCTATTTTTGAGTGTATTGCAGTTTTTCTTATTCGTCGTTCTAGTTCGTCCCACAAATTCTCGATGGGGTTAAGGTCCGGAGACTGGGGAGGTGGATGCAGCACTTTTGGACAATTATATAATAAGTACTCCTGCAGAATTCGTGATTTGTGCGTAGGGATATTGTCTTGATAAAACTTTAAACGGTTGTGGATTCCCATTTTCTCAGGATAATTATAAGAAAAATTAAGAAAATGATTGTTGCAAGTTAGCGCTAATACCAGTACGTGTACATGAATCTGTTTCTGTTAATCATTATTTTTCACGCAAGATCAGTGTTTGAATATTTGTGTAAGTTCGGACAAATTCAAATAAGAGTTATGAAATTTTAACATACAAAATTATATTGCTCTATTTATTGCCTTAAAAGTTGTCTTTTTAGATTCTGTGTTTGATTTGTTGGTAATTCTTGCAATAATGTTTGTTAGAATAAGAGAAAGCTGAAATCGCTGGGTGAAAATGGTTTCTAAATACGAGAATAGTTATCACAAATTTATAATTAACGTTTACCAAATGTTACATGTGAGAAGAAAATCAAAATTTTCTAGAAGATGTATTCGCAAAAAAACAAATGCTGATTACAAGAAACAATTCTAATATATTAGTAAATGTACGCCATTTTTTGGTACCCCATTTTGCACCGTCTAAAAAAATCTGTGGGTCATTTTATCCTTATGGAAGAATTTTTATTTAAAAAAAGTATATCTACATAATATTTAATAAATAAATGACTAAATACGTGTCTGTAATAATAAATAAACAATTAAAATCGCAATCGTAAAGTGCATCTTTACTCATTGTAATATTTTTAAATTTGTTTCAACAAAAGATAGTAAATGTTCCACTGTAGATTGTGAAGTTTCATGAGGGTATATTTCATGAGTTTCATGAGTTCCAAGAGAAGTATATTTAGATCAAAACTACATTTTAAGTTTAATGGCAGGAACACGTCATCCTCATTAACTTCGTATTTGTGGCGACATGGGAAGTTTTGGGTGGAAGGCAGAGTTCTCGATTTTGTCTTCGGCCGTTCAGCCCGTCGAGTCAATAGAGTCATAAAAATTATTTCGTTACGCTGGCTCGACGGTCGCTGGACGGTCTCAAGAGGTTCTTGTCCCTTCCACCCGGGATTTTCTTGCAGTTTTCGGCTATTTAAGCCCATGGTTTTTTCCCCCGAAAAACATTCGGGTTTAGACCATTTTCGCGAGCGGAGTTAAATTGTACAATAAACTGTTTTCGTTACAAATACGCATTCTCACTCGTCCCCACGCCTCATATTTAAGAATAACACTTCGTATTTTAGAGTTATGTATTTACTTTCATTCTTATTTCTGCTGAATTGATTTTTACAAGAAATATGTAACTGTTCCTGTTCTTTTTCATTTTTTCATAACTGTCGAAACTGGATTTCGACTGATTGGGTCAATCCGGTTTTCAGGTACAAAATAACTGTATTACCAAAATTATTGAGGACGTGAAGTATGTGGGAATGAATTGTAAACGAATTAACAGTCACTCAACAATAAATATATATTCAATAAATAAACAACGAACGGTATCAGGCAGTAACGAATAGTAAGAGCGTCAAAGATTGTGCGGGTGTAAACGTGATGGTAGAAAAATCACGAGTGTCTCAAGCGGCGCGATGATCAGTGTTATTATGTCCTTTTTGGAAAGAGATAGACGTAGGAAAAGAAAAGGAGAAGTATAGCGTGAACAGTTGAAGGGGTGGAAAGGAAAGTCAACGGAAACTTAGGTTCGCACAAATCTGGCTGTCAAATGTGCAATCTGACAAAGACCAGAGTTGCACGAGACCCTGGAAAAAACAGGAAATTGAAGAATAGGCAGGAAGTGCTTAGTAAAACTCAGGCAAAAGAGAAAGTTCGGAATAAAATCGTGGCGGATACAGCCACATTATCAATTACGGTATCTTGAAATTATTATAAGGGCATCGTCAAATTTATAATTATTCAAAAACGTGTTATGTTACAATCGTAGCTTTAAAAAATGTAAATGGCGCGCTCCGATTTTGATCCAATATCGTCCTTCTGGAGAATAGATTGTTGTTGATTGATCCAGGATGTGAAAGATGATACTCTGGTGTACACATCAGGATATCCAATAGCACAAGGGTTTCCAAAAGATACAACACCAACTTGTACCCCATCGATAACGAGTGGGCCACCAGAGTCACCCTAAAAATGACGAAAATATGATTATTGCATTAGAAGACCACAAGTACAACATACAGGGTGTCCCAAAACGAACGAAACATCCCGAAATGGGAGGTAGCTGGCGTTATTCTGAAAAACTTTTTCCTTTGCAAAAATGTCGTACGGGGCTTCACTTTTAAATTATTAAGGAAAAACACCGACCAATCAGAGCGCGAGAATTGCGCGCGCTCAGGGGCGTCGTGCAGGCACGAGTAACAGTGACCGTCGCCATAAACGAACGTATGAGCATCGCGATGGTACGACACCCCTGAGCGCTCGCAATTCTCGCGCTCTGATTGGTCGGTGTTTTTCCTTAATAATTTAAAAATGAAACCCCGTACGACATTTTTGCAAAGGAAAAAGTTTTTCAGAATAACGCCAGCTACCTCCCATTTCGGGATGTTTCGTTCGTTTTGGGACACCCTGTATATTTTATCACATAAGGGAGTTCTACATTTTGAATTTGTTTTATGGAACTTCGAGATGCATAATATTATTACTACAATATTATAAAAAATTGCAATACTGTAAGATAACAATTTTGCAATGAGAAAACCTTACAATAAACGGAGTTTTTGAAAAATGAGAATATGTTCATAGAATGTGATAGCAAATTCGCCATGTGACTGTAATAAGCGTAGCACTCTACTGTATTTTATCATTTTATTTAAAAATTAAATGTTAATCAATTTTGTTTAAAAATACCACAACTACTGCTATCTAACGGTGAACGATGGAGTTAGCAACATAGTATCTATGATGGAATCACCTTTGGGAAACATAAAACGAACAATGAAACAGCTTGCTTTTAAAAGTAAACATGTACCTCAGAAAATTCTACTAATTATTTATTTCGAAAATGTTCTCTGTAAATTTAGGATATTTTATGACAATAAGTTAACATTACTGCAAGTGGTAGAATGGTGATGTTCTCCATGGCTTCCATTTTTTGTACTTATTCATAAACATATATTTCGTATCTCATGATAAATAAATATCATAACGAACGAGGTTTTATAACTAATTACTTAATTATAAATGAGTTACATCATTTTAAAAGACCGCTACAAGTAACAAGTCTTTGTTTCATTTTCGTAAACTTTAAAATTAATTCCTGGCAATAAATGGCGAACGGGATCAATTTTAAAGCATAATTCAAATAAGCATTTTTAATTATCACGTTTCATTTATTACTATTCCATTTGTTTTCTACTTGTTTGAATTTGGTTGTTGTGATATTAGAATTAAAGTCCTGACTTGTTTACCAAAAGTGATCACATCCAGAATACACTGTTACTGTATCAGGATTATAGATAATAGAAACTAGTTTTACTTACCCTGCAAGTTCCTTCGCCATATTTGGTGAAACTGCAGATCTGAGAACTCGTCACAATTATATGCAAATCACGAATTTTACGTTTGCAGTTCAATTGATTTTCAATCTGAAGATTTATGTATTGTAGATTGTCTGGAAGAGTGTCGTCCAACTGTAATAATAAGTAATTGATATTAATCTTTCCATTTACCACTTTATTTATATTAATCTTTTCACTTCGAACTATTCACTTATACATGAACGAGTTGAACAAAATAAAATGTTTGCACTCAATATGTTTCGAATAACGTCGTATTTAGTATCATTTAAGTGAAAGTTATGGCCCGAAAGATTTGTTTATATCGAAACTGTGCTGTAATCAGTATGTGAAACTTACATGAAGCACTCCCCATCCTGACAAAATACAAGATGATCCTTCGTAAGTTTTATTGCCCGTAGCCAATGGGATTGGTTGTACTAAATCATTGAAAGAAATATCTTTGACGACACGAATCAAAGCTATGTCATTAGTAAGAAGCAGATGGCTAAAGTAACGATGATAAGCAATTTTATCGACCTCGTAAGATGTTCCCTCCGAACTCAAAAGATTTGTTCCAACGTGGACGGTGATATGTTTTGCAGCACTCAATCTGTTGATAAAATTGTCTTATGATGTATGAGGTACATATCATCAAGATCTACTGAAAAAAGTACAATTGATCGATGAAATATTTTCTACGACGTTAAGATATGTTGTATAAATAAACATTAATAGGGTATTGATAAAACATGTTAAACTTCACTTGCCTATAAACTGAAATACTACGCACTTGTAATTATAGACACTGTTTTTTATACATGTAGATACATTTACGTCATACATGTTAACAGAATTGGTGAAATATTTATTATGTAAAATGTTAATAACACGATTGAAAGTAAGTGTAGATTTATATCGATAAA
The DNA here is from genome assembly GCA_947623535.1 of Coelioxys conoideus. Lineage (NCBI taxonomy): Eukaryota > Metazoa > Arthropoda > Insecta > Hymenoptera > Megachilidae > Coelioxys > Coelioxys conoideus. The sequence continues at coordinate 3,000,256 of OX392459.1, read as the reverse complement.
AAGGATAAGAAGATGTCAGTTAGTTATAATAGGAAATGGTTTCTAAATACTGAAAGGGGTTGTAACTAGCATCACAAAAAAGCTTGCTTGAATATTAGTTATGCTTAACAAAGTTACTTTATTGTTTAATGTAAGAAGTACGGTAATAGGTATAGTAATAATGTAAAATTTGAATATTTTATAACTTTGAACAGTCGAGAGCAGAAATGTTTCTTTTTAAAATATATTTTTAACGCTTAAATACATACAACTTATCACTGACAGGATTATTAGTGACTAATTTATATACGACAAATGACATGAAAGTTAAATACTAGAAATTCTGTAGTAAATTGAAATTAAATAAATAAATATATAAAATTTGTAAAAACATGTTCTATAGTAAATATTGGTAAATAAATTCGATTAACTAATGTCGTAATAGGCGTCGGGCATTTAGCCATTTGAGAATATGGGAATTTGAGAATTTGAGTATTTACGGAATCTGGAGATTTAAAAATACAGGAATTTAGCAACTTGAAAATATAGAATTTTGACTATCCGAATCTTGAAATTTCAGGCTTTCAGAAATTGGGAGTCTGGATTCTTGGAACTGCAGAATTTTAAGTCCTTGAAGTTTTTAAACTTTGTTACATAGAGATTAAAATCTTGGAAAATTAAGAGTTACAAAGTAAATCAATGTGTTATAAATGAAAGTATCACGAAAAATTAAGGTCCTCCAAATGATACTTATGTACTTATGTACAGTGTATATCATCAGTAACTATAACTATTGGTTGCGACTGCATATAAGTCTCGTAGTAAATAAATTCAACTCTTGTTTCATTGCTTTCACACATGTATCTCAAATTACAAACAAGTTACCTGAAATTCATTCTCTTATATAATAAAAGTGAGACTACCAGGAACTTCCAATTGTAACGCGTAATAGTCGTGAATAAAGAATTTTGAAATCTTTACAATTTACGTAAAAATTTCTACAGGAATTTTATATTTAAATTAGCTAATTAATTGGAAGCATAATCTAAGTATTGTGTTTACCACTATGGATTGAAATCGGATGCTTAACTATAAAAACAGCGTAAAATCATGGTTCATATGTATTTTTAAATAGATTCGAGGAAATGAATTCGTAATGAAGTACATGAAACATACCCTTGGACACAGTGAGCTGCAGTGAGGACATATCTGGAATTGATGATCGATGCGCCGCAGGAATGGCGTCCATTTTGTCTGAGTGAAACTTGATAAGGGAACATTCCCACTGGAGCCACTTTGCCACCAATAATTCTCGATTCGGGTAATGCTATATTCACAAAATTATGGTTTCTACGTTTTCAGAATTATATACAGATATAAATATGAATATTTGACACATTTATAATACCACTAAATTTAATAAAATCAAATACTATAGATAAAGAGATACAAATTACGAGTATTAACTTTCTTCCATCACAGCACAAAAATAAGAATAATATGCCATACACGATCAATTTAAAAGATTTTGAAAATATTTATTAATTAAAATTGTTTTTATATAAACATTTTGTTCAGTAATAAAAACATAGTCTTTTCAGTTCACATTAAATATTGTCTACGTGTGATATATTAGAGTATCAATTTTCCGTGGTTCTTTTTATATTTCTCAACAGTGTTTAAATATATTAGCCATTTCTACAGTTTTGTATCAGTAAGTATAAATTTCACATTGACATATGAATATCTATTTATTTTGTCATGTGATAATGTTAGTTCCGTTAGGAAGGAAACATGCCAATATTTTTGCCAAGCTGCTAAAGAACCAGGTGCATATTTGTAAAATTAAAAAATTGAGAATTATAAATTTACATAATGTTTACTGTCAAAACGCAAAGATCAAATATCCTGCAATACAAGAGTACTTTCGCTTAAAGTTGGCTATTGAAAATGATTTCCATTTAATTTCACAGCTTCTAATGAAATAACGTGGAAAGTAAAATAGAAGAAATAAATGTAATAACTTATTAATGAAATATAAAAGATAATTTTAACTAAAGTAAGGGTTATCAACTATTGACTTCGCAAATGTAGCGCTTTAAAATATTTTTGTTAGAACTGTTATTACTTACCATATGCAATGACAACGAGGCCAAGAAAAAGAGGAAAACTTAGAGCCTGCATGTTGAATAAAATGGCAGACTAACTGGTGGCAACTGTGCTCATCACTTTATATACATGTCGGAAGCGTAGATTACGTCGACAAAGACAAACAAAACATTCAATTTTTTATGTATAGAAATCTTAATCGATAACGTGTAACAATCCGTTCACTTTCAATTAAGAATACTATCTTTTAAGTATCAACTTTTAAGAAATGTTCCATATCGATTATTTTATATTGATATTGATAGGTACTTGATTGATATTGTAAAAGGGATATTTACTTAATATGTAAACGAATATAATATTTATTAATTTTTATGATTCTGATACGTGTATAATATTGCGAACAGAAGACAATGATTATTATTATATGTATAGGGTATCACGCGACTTATGGTCAATCGATTAGGAGGCGATTCTACATGTAAAACTGTGTCGGAAAAGGAAGTAATACAATTTTTTTCTTCGAGGCTTCGTTTTTGATAAAATCGATGTTGAAAATTTACTCGATACATGTACACCCTGTAAGTACATATCGACTTTGTGCATCTCACTATACAACCTTATTTTGATTTTTATTTGTATTCAAAGACATAATAATGACCTAGGTTGATAGTTCATCGTTTGGTTTCTTGTTAATATAAGGTAAAGAAATGGATTATCTATGAAAACAAAATGTTTGCCATTGCAATAGTTTTATTTTATCAATTGATAAATTGTTGAAAATGCTTTTGAAAATATATATTTTTGAATTGTAAAATCTATCAACTTTACAAATGGGTTGTCAAATTGAAATTCTTTATATCGAAATATTGTAGTTGTTTATATTGATCCCGTGTATACATCAATACAGTATACGTACTAAATTCATACCGTAATCAACGACATATGGCTCAGGAGTATAAATGTAACAAATAAAAAGAATCGATCAGATTAATACGCACAACGTTTCAATGCAACGTGTATTATATTTCAAAGTAAAATCTTTGGATGTGTTCGGATTTGTATTCCATTTCAAGCTTAACAGTAACAATTTTCTCATTGTTATTGACTATTGGATTACAAGAACTATCATAGGAGTATCTTTGTTATTAAATTTCATATCCGATTAAGAAACTATTAGATTTTAAGCGTTGGTTTTGACGATAGAAATGACATCCTCTGATTGTACTGCATTTCTTCCGAGTGTAACTGTGTTTTTTGCTTTCTCGATCCAGGACTCGAACGAGGACACCCTTGTGTAGACATCAGGGTAGCCAATAGCGCAGGGTTCTCCATATGATACAATGCCAACTTGTACGCCATTCACAACGAGGGGACTACCAGTGTCACCCTAAAAATGACGAAAGTATAATTATTGTGTTATAAGATAACAAACACAACATTACTTCGCCGCATATGGGATCACAACATATTATATTTTTCTTTATATAGTTCTGAGATTCTTTTTAATTTATATTTTTTCTTAGATTTTCTTAATTTAATAAAAAATTATGCATTTAGAAAAAATGCGAGACATTGTTGATACAAGAATTGTAATATAGCAGGGCATTTATAATGAACGACTTTACAAGGAAGAAATTCTACAATAATCCTTTTCTACAATAGTCCTTTGTTATTTTACAACATGTTCATAGAATGTTATAGTAAACCCGTCACATCAATTTTATAATTGCACTTTGAAATTTACATATACGAACAACCTTTTGCACAGAAATAATTTGTTATGTGATATATTGTGTGAACTTAAGCTTTAAAATCAGTTTGAGATAAATATCACTATTTATGTATAAATTTTATTGACTGAAATGTTATTTTTTTTAATCGTAAAAAGAAAAAAAGTTGCGAATTATTCGTAAACTGAATTGATCAATCCAAATTGAAATATTTGAATAATAATTAAATTTGCGATCCAGAAAATTACAATAATACCTGTCTATATTATTTTTGTATATGTCAAAAGATAAAATTACAGGTAACCCTCCTATAACACGGTAGTTAGGTTCCTAGAAAATGCCGTGTTGTGTGAAACCGTGTTGTATGAGACCCAGAGCCAGTACAAAAAGGGAGGTTACGTTCCGAAAACTTATTAAAAACAAATATATCTTTTTTTAATTCTACATAAACAACTTAATTTTTATTAAAAATATAAATGTATGCGGATGTCAAAGATCCTGTAGCAACTGCACTTCTTATTTCTTTTTCATTTGTCTTAATAGTCTGGACTGTTGCTTTCCGCAACAGTGTATCTTTAACACTAGGTTTACGGGACCCGTCAAAATGACGGATCTTAGGTTTCTTATTTTCAATTGCGAAAATTATTAAAAAGCTTATGTCGAACTGAATGTTAACCATCATCGGGATAAGGAATCTTTCTATAAACTGGTATATGTATTATTCATTGTTTACTTCTTATCATAGTTCATTTTCAATTTAGACTTAAGTGGTCAGTGTTCTACAAAGGTTTATGCAATTTTCTTATCGTGTTAGAGCGAAACCGTGTTATAGGATTCCGTGTTGGTGGAGGGTTCCCGCAATTTATGAATCGTCTTATAGCGAAACCGTGTTACAAGAAGCCGTGTTGTAGGAGGGCTACCTATACTTGAAAATATTGCATAAATAGTCAATAATTCATTCAACGGCAACTAAGAGAATATTTGAGAAAAAAGTACCTCTAGAATCCAATCAATGTAGCACAAGATTATAATCGAAACTTCATTTCTTACATCTGCATGACACATATAAAATCATCTGATTTTACTTACCTTGCATATTCCTTCGCCATATTTGGTGAAAGTGCAGATTTGAGAACTTTGCAAATTACTATGTACTTCTTTACATTTTGATTGACTTTGAATAAACAGATGTATGTATTGAAGTTTGCTCGTAGAACGTCCGTCCGCCTGTATAAATAAATTCATCATTATACCTTCCCTTAATCATTATTTAATGTGTTCACGTGTAATGTAAACTAACAATAAGATATTAGACGTGACAATTTTGGGCTTTCATTTAGCCTCATACATAAATACGATTTTGTCTCTGATTGATAGCGATTTGTAGAATCTCATTTCTTGTCATTTGTTACTTTGGAATTCAGTATCAGATTATCGTAAATGGATGTTTGTTTGTATTAAATCTAAAATTTCTGAAGTTAATGATTTTCTATAAAAGGTTATATACAACACTTGAACTTTCTTCGTCATCTGTTCTCGCATTCCAGCAGTCAAAAACTACTTATATTCTATCTCAGTGATGGACAGATCAAATGTCCATTGAAATCCATACAGCACGTGAGTTTAAGGTGTACGGAGATTTAAAAAAGTTTAGAAATCTAGAAAAGATGGATATTTAAATTCTGAAAACTTAGAATTCTGAAAGCTTAGAAATGTAGACATGTAAATTTAGAAATCAGCATTAAAATATGAAGCTTACTGTAAGTTTTCCCCATCCGGACAAAGTACATTGTGATCCTTCGTAAGTATTGCGACCAGTCGCCAACGGAATCGGTTGTACCAATTTATTGAAGACGATCTCGCCGGCAACACCCACCACAGCTATATCGTTTAGTAAATTTGATTCGTTAAACTGACTATGATAAGTAATTATCATTACATCGTAAGCATTTCCCTCTGAACTCAAGAGATTCGTTCCCGCATGGACAGTAACTTCCACCGATTCCGATAATCTGTGGAACAAACATGTGTGGTGATATACATTGATCTTCGATTTCTTTTTATATTAATTCTTTGTTGGTAATCATTTCAGTAGGAAACGCGAATTATATGTGATACACTTAATTGCATGAGAAATACAGGGTACCCCTTGATGAGTAACGCAACAATCATTAATTAAATAAAATAAGGATATTGAGAACATATTAGGTTGTCCCGTAAATTCTTTCCTCTTCTAGTAGAAATGTATACACAATATTTATTGTTCAATATTTGTTGCATTAAATATAAGGTGTTCTACTGTATCGCCCTTTTTTCATTCCTCAATAAATATTATGTACTCCTTGATTACTTGCAAAATATTCCTCGAAGTGCGTTTTTATATTTTATCAAAGAGGGAAGAAACTTATGGGACAACCTAATATAATTCAGACGTAATTTTTGTCCCAGTGAAATGTCAAATTTTTTAATTCAGCTTTGGAGTTTGGGACTTTAGAATTTTGGAACCATCGGATTTTTATATTCTTCAACTATATTGCTTTGGAATTCAAGAATAATTTTGAGTTTGAAATTTCAGAATTTTGAAATTCATGGTGTACGGTACTTTCAGAATTTCAGAATTTTGAAATTTTACATTTGGAAATTCTGCAACACTGAGACTTTGGCGCTTTGGAATGTTGGAACATTCAAAATATGATATATTAAGGATGTAAAATTTTAAATTCTTGAAACTTTTAAGTTTTGCTGCCTCAGATCTTTAATATTTTTGGTTACGGAATTTTAGTACTTTTGAACTTCAGGTACTTCTATTTTTAAAACATTAAAACTTGTATATTTTTTAAGTTCCGGTGTTCCAAAGTTTGTATCTCAATACATTGAGATTTTGAGATACTAACATTTTACTGAATCTACGACATGATACGTGGAGCAATCAAATATGAGCGAGCCTTTGATTTCTATATCTTGGGAAATGTTTTTGTGTACGATTAAACAGTTGAAGTCGATAGGTAGGCATTCTTAGAGTAAGGAAACAAGAGCTTTCGGCTGATCCCGTGCTTCGTTTACTACTTCTAACAACGAGTGAGAGATCTGTGCACGGCTCCATTGAGCAGCGTGTAATAATAAAGTTTCTATCTCATGAATCTGTAAAACCAGCCGAAATTTACCGCAGACTGCATTGAAATGAAATGGACAACGCTTCACCACCCACTGTACTGTCCAGACCTGTGGTCATGTGACCCTTTAAAGAAGTATTTGGGGATGAGCGATTTGGGTATGCGCTCAGCTTCATTCTATGAAAACGGAATAAAGAAACCACCCAAACGTTGGGAACAATGCATCACAGAAAGAGGAGACTACGTAGAAAAATAATTTGTACACATATAAATAATGTCTATAAAATAAACTCTGTTTTAAGAAAAGGCTCGTTTATATTTGATTCACCCACGTATTAAACCTTTACTGAATCTATGATACTAACATTTTACTAGAATCTTTTGGACTTTGGAAATTTTGAAATATTTCTTGGCAGAACAAAAATACTGAGAATTAGTAACACTGTAATGATTAATAATTAAAAAAACTTACATAAAAATATATACACGAATTTTATGTTGATATTAAATAATGAGCTAGATATTTAATTTAATACTTTCAGTTGAAACCAAATACGAAATGTGTGTAACTGTATGACTCTAAGGTATTGTTAAATAAATTCTGGAAATATAATTCGCAATGAATTGTGTGTAGTATACTTTTTAACACAACTAGCTGTAGTCAGAACGTATCTGGAATCGATGATGGATCCACCGCAGAAATGTTTTCCCTCTTTCCTCAGAGAGACCTGGTATGGGAACATCCCGGATGGTGCTTGTTTGCCACCAACAATTTTGGATTCAGGGAACCCTGCATTAATACAATCACAATTATTACCGTTATGTTATTGCAGAAACATATAAATTAGCTATTCCCTAGAAATGTGATATACTGAACTACTTTCATAATTGTTAAACAAAAAAGGTGAATAATTAAAAGACAATTATATTTTCGGTTCCAAATATTGTTCACAAATGAAATATACTTTGTGTATAAATCGCAGTTTTTTATTAAAAATGTCGCTCCAATCTCGTTCGACATATTTATGAGAATAGTTCAGTAATTTACAATCTCTTAATTACTCCATTTTGTTAAGTTTGTTAGAGTTAATATTCATTTAATTTATGTAGAAAAAATGTATATAAAAGTGTACAAGTAAAAGTGCAATTATAAACTGTATTTACGTCTTTATACTTGGAATAAAAGTATCGTCTTTGAAACAATAGTCTGTATTCAATCGTTTATTGTTGTTTCATAAAATTTATTATTGAGGTGGAATTAGATAAACCGTTTGCGGCTGTCACGTAGCGCCGTTACATTTAATGAAATTGATTACTTAAAAAAATGAGGTGAAAATAATTGACAGTATTGTTATATCAATAGTGTGCAGTAATATTATATATTATTTTTATCGTGACAACATGTTTCAGATATATTTATTAAATTTCAAGAGCAGTTAAGTTTGCAGATTTAAATCTTGTTATTTATAGATAAAAACATTGTAATAGCATTTTATTTGTAATCGCAAGAATAGAAGAATAGAACGTGATGTAAGAGGAGTTTCTTTCAAATCAACGACAATTGATTATTTACAAAACTTGATAGATTATACTACGTATTTAAATTGATTGCATTTTAATGAAAGAAAAAATAAAACAGGATTAAAACAAGAATTTCAATTAGACTGAACGTTTAATTTAAAAATGTAAAACGTCAATTTGTTTTTTAAGGTTGTTTTTACTTACCGTATGCGATGGCCAATAGGCAGAGTAGAATAGGAATGCTTAGAGCCTGCATATTCGAAAAAAAATAGACAACTAACTCGTGAACAATGTACTCATCACTTTATATACGTATCGAAAGCGTAAATCACGTCGATAAAGACAAACGAAATATTCCTTGTTTTGTTCGCAGAAATCTTAATTGATAACATGTAACAATACCTCGATTTTCAATTAAGAATACTATCTTTAAAGTGTTGACCATTATAAAATGCTCCCTATCGGTTATTTCATTTTGATATTGATAGGTGCCTGATTGTTAAGAAAAAGGAATATTTGATTAATTCGAAAACCTTATAACATTTGTTAATTCGTATGATCCTGATACATGTATATTACTGCGGAAACAAGGTATTTAGTATTATTATTACACAATATATGATATTTAAAGATCTAACAATTTAAGTATGCGATGCAACAGTACATTATGTACTTTGAGCGAGAAACATGGAAACAGTAGATCTATGTGTAAATACAGGGTGTCCCACAATGATGGTACGAGCCGAAAAGGGGTAGTAGGTGGAACTATTCTGAACAACTTCTTCCTTTGCCAAAATGTCGGATGAGGCTTCATTTTTAAATTATTAAGGAAAAACACCGACCAATCAGAACGTGAGAATCGCGCGCGCCGTATGTTCGATCGCGACCACGGCCAATTAAAACTCAGGCCTACACTTCTGCCTCCTAGCGCGCGCGATCCTCGTGCTCTCATTGGTCGGTGTTTTTCCTTAACAATTTAAAAATGAAGCCTCTTTCAATATTTTTGCAAAGGAAAAAGTTGTTCAGAATAGCATCACCTACCACCCCTTTCCGGCTCGTACCATAATTGTGGGACACCCTGTATATACATATATAAGTATGTTATATATATGTTATATTTATAAATTCAATTATTTACTCATATGAAAGAAGATGTAAGAAGTCTACAATTACACATGTGATATTTAATTCTAGAGTTACAGTATATGTATAATGCTAAGGAAAATATATGTATAACAATTAATACATGACAGAAGAGGTGGAACCATTACACCACAAAAGGGGTAAGAATTTATTATGTTGTATTTCATAGAGATATAAACTTCATAATCGGAGTTTCTAGATTCCTTTGATTTTGATTTCTAACTAAAAAAATTGTTTAAACTCATATTCTATATATTTCACCTGCCTTCCTCGATTTTCTCTAGCCTAAAATGGCTAAAATGGTAAAATGGTAATGAAATTTTATACCTGTCTTTACGTTGAAAATGCGTGCTTTTTAATGCTACAAATATATTATATCTTTCTGTACTGAATTATTATACCTCATATTTTCTTATACTAATATAGAGACAGTATTAATTTGATCAATAATTTATAAATCAGGAATATGAGTGTAGCAAGTGAAAAAAATTAACAACAATAACATATTTTATTTCCAAAGTGGAGATGTATTCGGATTAATATCACATTTCAAGTTTGACTGTAGCAACTGTGACATTCTTATTAAATATTACAATACAGGAATTATGGTAATAGGATTTTTATTGTTCATTTGATGCCCAATTACGGAACTAGTTGGTTATGTTAGTTTAGTCGACATAAATGATATCTTCCGGTTGTGCTGAAATTTCGTCCTTCTGAAGGTCAGCATACCGTTCCTTGATCCAGGGCACGAAAGAGGACACTCTTGTGTACACATCAGGGTAACCAATACCACAAGGCATTCCATACGATACAATGCCAACTTGTAGGTCATTGACAACGAGAGGACTACCAGAGTCACCCTAAAAATTAAAGTATAATTATTATGTTATATATTGAAGGTACTATTATTATCTATAATTAAAATGTTATACAACATTTTTTTTCTCGTACGAGGGAATTGAACATTTCTTATTTTTTTTATGGAACTTCAAGATTCCTTTCAAGGAAACTGCAAAATATTGTTACTATAATGTTATACAAAATTGAAATGCAGCAAGATAATTTATAACGAACGACTTCATAGCGAAGAAATCCTACAAAAAATCATTTTTTTTTAAATTAGAATAAGCTCATGACACGTGAACGTAAAATTGCCAAAGGATAATAATGAGGTCAGACCTCAGACTGTTCTCCTTTACAATTCTTTTCACAAATTCACGTATGTAAACCAGGTTTGAAAACAAACTACTTCGCTATAATCCGACGGTATTTTAAAAAGACCGCCACAAGCTATAGATCGGTGCAGCATCTGTTACCGCTTTTGTGAACTAATAATAGATAGCGGGAAGTTTGAGCTTTAAAATCTATTTCAGATAAATATCATTATTCATGTATATACATTATTAATTGAAGTTATATGTTATTGATTGAAGTGTTGTTCCTTTTAATCGTAAAAGACAATTGAAGTTAATGTGGCGAATTATTCATAATCTAAATTGAACAATCTAAATTTAACAAATTCCAAAAATTAAATAAATTTTGTACAACCAACTGCAGAACTATTGGTAGAATTAGTATTAATCTTTGTTACTCAGAAGGGTACGATAATATCTGCCCATTGTTTTTGTGGTAAATTTGAAAGATAGAATTACTTGAAATTATTGCATAGAACAATCAGTAATTAGTCCAACAACAATTCACAACATGTCGTAGAAAAAAAATTCCTGCAGAATGCAATCAATCAGTTCAAAAATTTTATCGAAATTCAATTACATGAACGTGAATTGTATATGTTGGCAACCCAGATAATTTTACTTACATTGCATGCTCCTTGTCCATATTTGGTGAAAGTACAGATATGAGAACTCAGCACATCGCTGTGTGCTTCTTTACACTTTGCCTCGTTTTGAATTAGAAGTTTTATATATTGGAGCTTGTTTGGAACAGTTCCACCAGCCTGTATGAACAAATTTATACTGTATCATCCACTTATCACTATTACCTTGATCTGCTCATTTATAGACTAAATTAATAAATCGACGAAATTAAATTCGATGCAATTATCTTGATTTAACGTTAGGATTCATAGCTACCCGCATACGCAACGAATTTTCAAACTCGATTTTCTCGACAATTAAGTCCTGCATGAAAAAACTACATTCCTTGTTTTCAAACACCCTGTATAGGAAATTTGGAAATCTAGGGATGTAAAAATTTGAAAGAAACTTGGAAATTTGATACCTAACAATTTTGAAATTTAAAAAATAGAAATAAAGACTAGACATTTAGAAATCCAGAAATCTAGAAGTGTAGGAATCTAGGAATCCAAAAATCTAAAAATCTAAAAATCCAAAAATCTAAAAATCTAAAAATTTAAAAATCTAAAGATCTAAAAATCGAAAAATCGAAAAATCGAAAAATCGAAAAATCGAAAAGTCTAAAAATCTAAAGATCTAAAAATCTAAAAATCTAAAACTCTAAAAATCTAAAAATCTAAAGATCTAAAAATCTAAAAATCTAAAAATCTAAAAATCTAAAAATCTAAAAGTCTAAAAATCTAAAGATCTAAAAATCTAAAAATCTAAAAATCTAAAACTCTAAAACTCTAAAAATCTAAAAATCTAAAAATCTAAAAATCTAAAAATCTGAAAATTTAAAAACCAAAAATTTGAAAATTAAAAAATCTAAAGATCTAAAAATCTAAAAATCTAAAGATCTAAAAATCTAAAAATCGAAAAATCTAAAAATTTTTAAGTCTAAGAATCAAGGAATGTAGAAATTGAAATGTTCGGACATTTAAAACTTTTTTAACCGGTGATATATTGGAATCACTATTAAAACGCGAAGCTTACTTGAAGTCGGCCCCATCCGGACAAAGTACACTCTGATCCTTCGAAGGTATTGCTGCCAGCAGCCAACGGAATCGATTGTACTAAATCGCTGAAGGCAATCTCTCTGTTAACGCGAATCATAGCTATGTCGTTCACAACTAGATTCGGATCATAATCATTATGCGAGACAATTTTCTCCACTCCGTAAGCGTCGCCGTTAGAGTTTAAAAGATTCGTTCCAGCATGAATGGAGACTTTCGATGTGTCATACAATCTGTCGAACAAACGTGTCTGGTGAGATATCGACGCTGATCATGGAGTCTTTTGATGTTAATAGTTTTGTTGTGACACCCTTCAGTGCAAAATACGAAGAATATGTGGTGCAACGCGTTGCACTAGAAATAAAAGATATATTTTGGTGAATAATGCAACGGTGACTCATTGTTATCGGATGTGCAAAGAACCGAATAATCGATCAAAGTTAGTGACATGCTCATAATGCGCATAAAGCTGAAAAGTGTTAAGTGGGATGCTTTACTCTTTCGACACCCTGGACGAGATATCTCGCGACCCGATACTGGCTGATTAACGTTCTTGACGAGATATCTCGCGTCTCGGTACTGGCCGATTAGCTTCGATTTAAGTCTCGGTACTTCCCTGTAAGAATACGGGAGATGCCAAAGAAAAAATACCCAACAAAAGATTGTGTCGTATGCAAAGAAAAAGGAAAACGTAAGGAAAAACGGTATTTTTGTCAGAAGTGTAATGTCGCTATATGCGAAACACCATGCTTTCAGTTATACAACGTGAAAAGTAAATAATAACAATTGCATCCAACTATATTCATTTATTTCTAATAGCCATACGAATAGAATGAGTTATAAAAGAGATATCTCGTCAAGAGCGTTAATCTGCCAGTACCAGTTAATCTCGTTCAGAGTATCGAAAGGGTTCATAGCCATGAATGTGGAATTCTAAAAATCTTTACAATTCGCGTAAAAGTTTATATGGGTATTTCATACAGAAATTATGTAATAAATTAGAAGCACGACCCATTGATTTCTACGCTGTCGATTGAAATCAGATGACCACATATTATGAGCGTTAGCGCACGGTTCCAGAGGTATTTTTAAATAAGGTCGAAGACGTGAATTCGTAATGAATTATATGAAACATACCCAGCGACACAGTGAGCTGCTGTCAAAATATATCTGGAACTGATAATGGATCCACCACAGAAATGTCTTCCACTTTTCCTCAGGGAAACCTGGTATGGAAACATTCCGGATGGTGCATCTTTGCCACCGACAATTCTGGAGTCAGGCAATCCTATATTCATACAATCACAAGTATTACCTTTACGGTGTTGCAGAAACACGCAAATTAGCTATTACGCGAAAATCGCGTAAATTATGATACTTATGAAAGACATTCAGAAGAGAAAGGTGCATGGTTAAAAGAGAAGTATATTTTTGCGACAATATTATATTTAAAAATTCAACGTTGCACGAAAACGAGTAGCTTTTTATTGAAAACTTCAGTCTAATGTTATTACAAATAATGATTTTTAATTTTTTTGTAATTCATTACTTTTCGCTTACTTCATTTTGCTCAATCTGATAGGCTAAACAATGATCAAATGACTAACAATGATACAAAGAAACATGTGCCATGAGATACGAAAATATTGGAAGTGTAAATTGTATTTACATTATTACACTTGAAGAAAAGTATGGAGTGTCAGTAAAGTTAATGAAATTCATCATTTAAGAAGGACGTAAAAATGATTAGCAACTCTGTTGTAATTAATAGTGTTCAGTGATATTCTATGTTACTTTTACGTCGATATTCCATATATATCAGATATATTTATTATACTAGAGTTGTTTTTGCAATTAGAGCAAGATCAACAAGTTTATAAAAAATCTTTTCATTTGAGAACTGACACCATGAATAATATTTCTTTTCTAAGTGCAACAAATCAAAGCAAAAGGTCTAGTACAAAACAAGTTTTTTTTGAAATCACCCAAAGCGGATCAGTTTCAAATTTGGTAGCGCTTGGTCGATTGATATTTAATGACAGAAGAAATTAAATACAAAACAATAAAATGTATTATTAGATGTTTAGCGTCGGACAACAATTTCAATTAAATTGAAGGCTTATCTTTAAAATGTGAGGCTTCAATATATTTTTATAAGAATAAAAATATATTTTTTGATTAAATGAAAAAGAATGAGAAGGATTAACCTATTAATTATCACCAACCAACAATTTCGAATATTTGTTTTAAAAATGTAAATCTTTAAAATAATCTTTTTAAGATTGTTGATACTTACCATATGCGATGGCAAAGAGGCAAAGAAGAATAGAAACGCTTAGAACCTGCATGTTGGAAAGAAATCGTCAACTAACTCATGAAAACCGCAATGATCTCTTTATATACCTATCGAAAACGTAAATCATACTGATAGAGATAAAAAAATATTTTTTCATTATGTCTAAAAATCGTGATTGATAACGCGCATGATAACCGATTTTCAATCAAAATATTATCTACTACGTGTAGATTTCTATAAAACGCTTTCTATCAGTTATTTTATAGTAATTATACGTATACAGGGTGTCCCAGAAGTCGACGTCAAGCCGGAATCGGGTAACAGGCTAAGTCATAATAGTTATCAGAAAAATATAAAAAAAAACATAAGTCACGTATTTTAAAAATTATAGAATGTGGCGGGTAATCGACAATACAAATGCACACGTTCTTGGAAAAACCGTTTATTCCTCTATTCGTATACTCCAGGCATGGGTACGTGTACTCTGAATAATTCATTAATCCCGTAATGTTTATATTAGCTCACATGTCGCAGTGGGAAAGGAAAGGGAGAGAACTACTGAGGGCCGCGGAAATTCGGCATAAAATATTATTTTCAAAAAAATCGAGAAAATCTATACCCTGTGACGGTCTTTTCACTATTCGAATCCCGAATATTGCTTCTTTAAACTCTGGCCAAAAATTTAAAGTCGACTGCTCCGGGTTGGAAGTAAATGTCTTTTTGCCCAACCGAAGATTCAAAATTATAGACCAGCTTTAACTGACCATACTGAAAAAAAATTATACTAGCCGAGTTTGGCAAGTAACTTTAAAAGTTGGCGCATTTAATAAGTATTCCAAAATGGTATGACACTTGCTAATTTATTTCTTAAATTACAGACAATTTTTTCATTTTCCAATAAAACCTAGTCTTGAACAAATTCTTCTTACTTACTTAAAAACGATTCTAATGTACTCGTGGCTTGTCTCAAATGATTTACCAAATCTATTGGAAGACGTGCGACTAACAATACAGGGACATGTGGTTCTAGGAAGACGGCTGCTCAGCGCACTATGCCGTTTCAGTTACAGAGAATATCGTAAATCGTTTTGTCAAAAATTCTTTACTTTAAATAACTTTCTTCGTCTCGCTCCAATTGAAATCTTAAAGTTACGGCCTTGAGGAAAGCCACGAGTACATTAGGGTGGAGTATGCCAGTACCACTGTCAACGTCCTGACTTCCCGGTAGGGGTAGAATTTGTTATAAAGTAAAAAGTGGTCATCACGGGTACAACAATGTTTGGGACGCGATGGTCATGCGACCGTACTAACCGTGACAGCACATGGCTGGCAGCGTTTTACGAAGAGTAGCCTATTCATCTAGACACGTGCTAAAAAGTATAAAATAATTTCGCCAACTTACAGACTTTAGAACAGGCTTAATTGTCTATACCTGAGCGTCTGAAAGCGATCAATGTTATTTCCTCCAACACTGCGACCCACGTGCCGCTACAAGTACATGTGTAGCATGTAGTACAGAACAAAAAAAAAGAAATGGTCATATTATAAAATGTGTACTTAGATGATCACTAAATGGCGCTTCGAGAATAGAGAAACTTTCTGATAAGAATATCTAGTCATTTACTCTTTTCATTGTTAGAGAAATTTATTTAGCGATCGTGTATCTACTCCTAACGGGTCACAAAGGTGCTGCAGGGAGTGGTGCCCCTGTAGCGCCAAGAGCCAACCCCAACCTCCACGCGGTGTGACCTGGAAACTCCGCTCTTTACGGGCGGTAGGCTAACGGGGCGAGGGCTACACGACTCTGAGAACTTTGCTGGGGGAGTCTGTATCCGGCGGAAAGATCATTGTGACAATAATAAAATTCCTTGCAAGTGCCGAGTCAAGCGATGTCTTCTCAGCCGTTGATCTACCTTGTCCCTACCGGAAGCGGTGGCTAGCTGGAAGGGACGATAGGTAGTTTTATTGCGTATGCCCATAGAGGCGAGGTAGCAAATCCGTGTCCCATCTCGGTGGGCCGGATTCATAATAAATATACTCCTAACCACGAAAACGGAGAATTACTTTGATCGTGTAATTAACACTATGTAGTCCGCGGATCTTAGATAGATTCTTCTGTGTGACGCCGGCAGAATAGCATGGAAATTTTGGATTTTATAAACACTTTTTCGAAGACAGAGATAATATAAATTCCTAAAATGAAGATATGTCCTTCAAGCATTCCCGTATTCTATTCTACTTAAATAAAAACAACGCTAAAGTTAGTTTTCCGGTTTTTAACACCCAAGAAAGATAGTTCAAATGCTATTTCAGTTTTTTAAATATGGCACCAATGTGGTACCACCGGCAAGCTTATTCAGATGAATATCCTGCTCATTCTGCACAGATAATAATTACTCAGTTCCTCAATCGGATTTTTGGGTATCGTTGGATTGGTCGTGCAGGAAATCATAAATAGGCCGCACGTTCTCCAGATTTAATACCTCTGGACTTCTATTTGCGATGAAAATTAAAGCAGCAAGTGAACATATCAAGAATCAGAGAAGATATGAAGGCGCGTATAAAAAGAGCTTGTGCCGTGACAAACCCAATTGAAATTCAACATACCGTAGTATCCGTCTAGCAACTCTTCAAAGCATGAATTCAAGCATGAAGTGTTCAAGGTCACCATTTTGAACACTTCTATTAGTCATGTATTACTGTTAGATAAATAAATCAATGGAGCCTGATCATTTCCTCAAAGTAAAATATTTTCCATCATAATTGGTTTAACCCAGACCACGAATGGTCTGAAATACTCGAATTTGAAATACTCTATCAGAATATAAGTAAAGAAGTATACCGTTGCATGTAAAAAAATCTAGTAATATTAGATGATCAGCCCCTCGATACCAAATAATTTTGGCCTGATGCATTTTTTCTATCACCAATTGCAGCAAACTTATTCAGGTGGTCTGTTTTAAGTGCCTCGCCCTATATAATTTTTCACAAGATTTTACTTTTATTTTAAGAGCAATTACACATTTTTTGACAAAATTAATTTTCAGAATAATTGAATAAAGAATACTTATTATAATGTTAATAAAGATATTAGTGAAAGTCATTATGAAATCAAAGATGATATTTATCTTGCATTTTCCAATGATTCTTTTGATAAAAAAACGCTTAACTATTGTTTCTTATCCTAGTTGTGACATAATTTCTGAAGGGAAATGTGTAGGACAATTAGATATTTCGAGCGACAGCGAATTTACAGTCATAAATGAGAATGGTCTGGGGAGAAGGCATCAAGAACGATCAATCTTACAATTAGTGACAATGAATTTTTTTAATTCGTTCCAAGATTGTTGGATCTAATATCCGTACTATTGTATACTGCACATCGATTTTTTCAATCTATTTATCCTAGAAGTACTGCTTGACACAATTATATTAGAAACAAATATACGTGATAAGACTGAAATAAAAACAATGAATTTATCTGAACTGTTTATTTAGAATAAAGCATGATAGCGTGTCGAAAAAGATGTGTTTATTGCTCTTCTATTCAAGGTTATACTCCATTTTATCCTACTTTCCCTGTCACAGATTTCAAAGAAAACAATGTCAGCTGACAATTGGTAAAGAAATTTTCCATTTGCTTTCACACTGAAAATTCGTATTTTCGAATTGTTGTATTATATTATTATTTTCTACGTTCAAGTATTATAGACGTTTACGTTGACTCCGTATTTATATCGACGCAGTATATTAATTCACTGTCGCGATTAACAACTTATGAATCATTATTCAAAAGGTAGCGAATAAACAGAACAAATATAATAGCAATGCGTGTAAAGTTGCAACGTAATGTGTATTTTATTTCAAAAGAGGAGATGTATTCGAAATAATTACATATTTCAAGTTTGACAGCAGCTAACCTGACATTGTTATTAACTATTGCATAATTGAAATTATCATAAGAGTGTCCGTGAAGTTTAAGGCCAATTAAAAGAATATTAGGTTACAGTTGTTAATTTAGACGACATAAACGGCGTCTTCCGATTCTGGTGCAATGGTGTCCCTCTGAAGGTAAGTTTGCTGTTGGTTGATCCAGGACACGAAAGAGGATACTCTGGTGTACACATCGGGGTAGCCAATACCGCAAGGTCTTCCGAATGATACAATACCAACTTGAACGCCGTTGACAACGAGAGGACCACCAGAGTCACCCTGAAAATGACGAAAATATAGTTATCGAGTTGCAAGATAGCAAGTACGACATTTCTCTTCTGAATTCACAAATGATTTCAACATTTCTGTCTTCATTTATGGAGTTTCGAGATTCCTTTTTTTCCACAAGGAAATTCAAAACTTTTTATCTTTTTATGTTGCTTCGAGATTCTCGTAAAAGAAAATGTACGATATTGTTACTGCAATGTTTTAACACTATTTCTACCACGATTTTGTGTACACCTATTTCAACAAAAAGGTGTCTTTTGACGCCTTTTGAGCCCAAATCATTGCCGAAACTGGTTGAGATTTCAAATTATGAGTTAAACGTAGATAATTTGAGGAATATATTTATTGATACACTGATGTGTATTTATTGGACATTATTTAATTCATCAAGCGACAAAATATTAACATCACATAAGTTTCATCCTGTTTATAATATGACACAAAATCGGATAGAGGGATAGAGAAGGTTGATACAGCTGAACAATTAATGCAACGAATCAACTTTAAACTGTAAATATTGTGTATGAGTGTCTATCGAAAAAGGGAAGAACTTATGGGACGCTCTAATAAACAATCAATGCAATGGTGTACACTAAAATGGAACAGAGGAAATTAGCGTATATTTACTGGGGGAAAATGATATCGCTGAATTAATTTAGCAACCATTGTATGAAAAGTAAAAAATTAATTGTGGAGAAACGATTCAACATAGAGAATAATTTTATGTTAAAATTTGAAAAGTGTCTTTTGACACCTCTTGGTAGAAATAGTGTTAAACGATCACGATACGATAGGATGATTTATAATGAACGACTTCACAATGAAGAAGTCCTACAATAATTAAAGTTTTCTGTTACTTTAGAACATGTTCAGTGGAGGTGGCAATAGGACCGCTATATGATTGCAATAAGTGCAGTGCCCTTCCTGCTGTTCTTTATCATTTTAATTACAAACTTACACGTGTGAACAAGGTTGTGGAATGAAATAATTCGTTGTTACTGTTCCGTATTTAAGAAGACCGCCACAAACTATAGATAAGTGCAGTATCTGCTGACGCTTTCGTCAACTGACAATAGATGGTGGGAAACTTGTTTTAAAACCCGATTCAGATAAATATTTTTTGCGTATATATTTTATTTGTTGAAATGTTATTTTTTTTAACCATCAAAAGTTGAATAATTGAAAGTTGAAGTTAAGGACTATTTGTAAAATGGAGTGAACAATCGAAAGTGGAGAGCCAAACTCCAAAATTCAAATAAACTTTGAAGAACCGACTAGAGAGTTACTGGTAGAACTAATATTTAAATATACCACCCAGAAATGTACAATAATATTTGTCCGATGTTATTAAGATAGATTTTAAAGATAGAATTATTTGAAAATATTATACAAAATATTCGATAGTTGGTTTAATATGGCGGAAGAAGAATCCTTTAGAACACAATCTAGCTCCAAATTTTAGTCTAACTTTTATTTCTTGTATGGGAATTATATATTTTAGAAAATCAGATAATTTACTTACGTTGCATGCTCCTTCGCCGTATTTGGTGAAAGTACAGATGTGACTGCTCTTCACATTAATGTGTGATTGTTTACACTTTGATACGCTTTGGATAAGCAGATTTATGTACTGCAGGTTGTTTGGAAGACTTCCTCCAGACTGTACAAAGAAATTGCGATTACACCTTTCATTTATCACTATTACTTTAGGTTGATCACTTGCAGATTATAACAATAAATGAGTGGAATGAAATTAGATCTAAACATTTTGAGTTGACTTTCGGATTTATAGATATAATGCTACCGCCATGATTACTAAATTTTTATATAATTTCATTCACATAATTATTAGAATTATATCACAATCGAGATAGTGGCTATCACGCTAATTAGGGATGGATACGTGAATGGTTTCACATAAATTAGTTTTTAAGTTAGAATTTGAATATTAGATTAATAATGATTAATAATGCAAGTCGTAAGTGTGGTCTAATTGGTACTGTAGTGATATCTGTACATGAATTCAAAAGGTTACAAATTTTGGTAGTTAGATAATTAGATTAGGTACACAGAAGTCTAGAAATTTGGAAATCTAAGAATCAAGAAATCTTGATATTTAGTAATGTTTAGATGTATAAATCTATAAATCTATAAATCTATAAATCTATAAATCTATAAATCTATAAATCTATAAATCTATAAATCTATAAATCTATAAATCTATAAATCTATAAATCTATAAATCTATAAATCTATAAATCTATAAATCTATAAATCTATAAATCTATAAATCTATAAATCTATAAATCTATAAATTTATAAATCTATAAATCTATAAATCCACAAATCTATAAATCTATAAATCTATAAATCTATAAATCTATAAATCTATTGTAAAAATCTGGAAGTCTAGAAGCTTATAAATTTAGAAATATGAAACTGTGGATGTCCAAAAGTAAAGAAATCTATATGTTCTAGACATCTAGAACTTCAAAATTGGGAAGTTGGAAATTTAAAAATCATTAAAATGCGAAACTTACTTTGAGCGTTCCCCATCCGGATAAAATACAGTCCGAGCCTTCAAAAGTATTGCTGCCTGAGGCCAATGAGATCGGTTGGATTAAATTATTGAAAACTATCTCTCTGTTAACGCGAATCAGAGCTACATCGTTGACAAGAAGGATCATGCTAAAACGTTTATGAGCAGCAATTTTTTCCACTCCGTAGGTTTCTCCCTTTGAACTCAGAAGAGTCGTTCCAGCATGGACGGTGACTTTCGATGTATCAGATAATCTGTCGAACAACCATGCCTAGTGAGATGTGGGCATTGATCATCGAGGCACTTGATATTAAATGTTTTTTTTTGTATGACGTTTCACTATGAAACACGAATGATATGCAATACGCTGCTTTGCATGAGAAGTAAGCATATGATACACTTTGGCATATCAATCCTTCCTTGTTACGAGATAAGGAAAAACATATCCATAAAAATTAGCGATTTGTTGATAATGTTTGTAAGGAAGTAAAGATATTCGAAAACTTGTAAATGTAGATATAATTCTTCCAGCAATTATATTAGAAATTTGTGTTTTCGATTTGTGAAATTTAAGACTTTTGAATTTTGCAATTTTTGATATGTTTGAATTTTAGGATTGACTGAATTGTTTCACATTAGTATTTTGTAATTAAAGAATTTTTACAATTTTGTATTTTTCATGTTTCAAGACTTTCAAAACTATGCGACATTTGGGTTTTGGAATTTTAGAAGATACAAATTTTAAATTATTGCACGTTTTGATATTTAGAATATTTTCAATTTTAAATTTTGGAATCCCGAGAAATTGGTATTTTAGAAGTATGTATATGGAATACCGAAAATTTCAAAATGTTTTTTTGTAGAGTAATAAATAAATAAAGAACTGTAAATTAGCTGTGATTCCTGTCATGCTTACTGATCATTGAAATAGAATTTTGAAACCTTTATATATCACATAGAAATATATGCTGGAATTTTATATTGAAATTATAGTAGTAGATTAACATTGTTCATTGCAATCAATTGATTAAATATAATGTGTTGGACAATACGGTTTTAAGGTACTGTTAAATAAATTTTAGAAACAGAATTAGTAATAAATTGTGTGAAACATACCCTTGGACACAGTGAGCCGCAGTCAGAATATATCTGGAATTGATGATGGATCCACCACAGAAATGGCTTCCACTTTTTCTTAAGGAGACTTGGTATGGAAACATACCGGATGGTGCATCTTTGCCACCGACAATTTGGGATTCAGGGAACCCTGAATTGATACAATAATTGCATTAATTCATAATAGTTAAACAGAAAAACTGAATTACGTATTCGGAAACAAATTTTATTTACAAATACAATATTACATGTGAACCGCAGCTTCTGGTTGAAAATGTCCCTCAAACTTTATTTAAAATGCTTCAGTAATTTGCTATCTCTTAATTACTTTATTTTTTCCAATTTGTTAGACTAAAGAAATAATGATTTAATTTATGTGGAAAGAAATATATACCAAAGTTTACAAGAAAGTGTGGTTTTTAAATCATTAGTTTGTATTCAATAATTTATTATCCTTTTATAAAATCTATTCTATAGTTAGAATTAGGTAAACGATTTGATTTTTTCTAGTAAATCACCGTATAAACATTTGACAAGACGCCTGTCACGTAACGTCGAAGATGTAACGAAATCAATATTTTAAAGAGGACGATGTGAAAATGATTGTCAGCACTGTTATATTAATAGCGCAAAGTAATATTATACTGTATATCTCTAAATGTGAGATTTATCGTGTCGCATTATACAGTCATGGACAAAATTAAGTGGACATTGCAGAAATGTAAACAAATTTTTTGTTTTATTACAATGTTTCGAATAAATTTTTAATTTAGAACGTGAAATGTTTTTGTAGACTTGAAAAAACATTTATTTAATATACACTTTATTTATTTAATGTATTTAATTGAGTAATAAAGTATTGATTTATAGGCATTATTAGTTAAATTAAATTAACCTTTTGTTATTTATGATACCTGTCCACTTAATTGTGTCCACGACTGTATATTTATGAAACTTCCAAATTTTTTGAGTTTGCAAAAGTCTTGCCATTCAAAGATTAAAAGGTTTAATAATATTTAATTTTCAATGGAAAAAGTGAAAGAAAAACGTTTAATATAGAACAAGTTTCTTTCAAATTAGCGGAAACTGTTGAGTTCCAAATTTGATAGCTCTTTCCATTCATTGAACTTGATCAGCATTGAATGACAAAGGAAATCAAATAAAAAACAATTAAAAGTATTAGCCTACTAGCTGTCACTAAATAACAATTTCGATTAAACTTAATGTTTTTTTTCAAAAACGTAAATTTTCAAAATAATTTTTTTAATGTTGTCGTTACTTACCATGTGCGATGGCACAAAGACAGAGTAGAATAGGAACGCTTAGAGAGTACATGTTGGAATAATATCGCCAACTAAGTGATGAAAATTGTGCCGATCTCTTTATATACCTATCAAAAGCGTAAATCACATCGAGAAAGATAAATATAGAATTCATTTTTTTATGTGCGAAAATCTTGATTGATAACGTGTGACAATCCATCGATATTCGATCGATAATCAAGAGAATTATCTTTTAAGTGTCGACTTTTTGTGAAATATTCCTAATCAATTGTTTCATTATGACATTAATGAGCACTTGATTGATAATGGGAAGGAGATAATTAACGTAAGCTTACGCATATAATATTTTCTCTATGATACCCTGAATAAATGATTAATATTGTACTCCGTTTCAGGTAAGTGAGTCGTGCGCTCCGCGTTCACTGGTTTTGGTCAAGCCTGGTACACGACTAAATGACCCTGTTTTTACTTGGAAAATTATATTAGTAACCAGTCTTGGCCAATGACACATTTTTTAATAATTACTTCATTTATAAATATTAATTCCCACATTTATTGTTCATGCTCTACATAAAAGGCGTCATTGCTCAATGGAAACCGTGAGAAGATGGCGGTTCTCTTCCATCGGGAAGGGATAAGGAGGGCTTATAATCAACATTATCGAGAGGATCATTGTGTGGGCTAACTTAGGAATTGTAAGAAAACATAAAATGACAACTATTTCATTACACTAAATACAGATCCATCAATATCATATGAGCAAGTCTAACATAGTATTTCTTTATTTGTTAATGGTGTAAAACCTCTAGTGCTTGTTATAGATAATGTTGTTGCAATGCGAGCTTATAAACAATCGGCATATTCAATATATTCATTTTGTGTTACATAATTAAATGCTATATTTCTAAATGATGATGAATACAATAAAAATGTGTCATTGGCCAAGAGTGGTTACTAATTATACTCTTCGAGGTATAAAGAGAGTTATTTAGTCGTGTGCCAGGTCTTCCCGTATTGCTTTGGGACCAGAAGCATAAAACCGATCATAAACGCGAAGCGCACGGCTCGCTTACCTGAAACGGAGGTACACCGCATCGTTTTCCAGCTTATTGTGACGTGAATTGTCATTGAAAAACGTAAAAAAAGAATTTATTTAAATTTTGTTATATAATATAACAAATTGACGAAGTCAGAAAAAATATTGTATAGTAGCCCAATCTTTTATGAATAAAACAAAAAAAAAATTTAGCTCAAGCGGAGGAGTAGTTTCTGCGAAAAAAATTCGTAAGTGACGTTTATTTTCGCAAAAATAGGTAAAAACTGCAAATTTTTAAGGCTTGTAATTTTTTAACAAATTCGAAATCGGGAAAATGATGGTTTAATCCCCCCCCCCCCCCCATTTTAAATAGACTATAACATATTTTTATTAAAACAAAATCGCAGATGGTGAGGTCAAAAAGTGATCGATTCGACGTGGAATTACCCATATGCAAATACACGCTAAAATAGTTTTTCTGCATAAACCGAATTTACTTAATAATAATTAATCCATGTGATCTTTGCAGAAACGGTATTATTCGAAAATTTCATTGTTTGATGTTCGGTTTCTTTTTTAATCTGGTTTATACATGTGAAGTTTTGTGAGTGTGTAATTGTTTACATGAAGACCACGTTAAGATTTTGTGCAATATACTTTATAACTTATTTTGCTCGACACAGTTCTTGATTCAAGTAATTGTATACATTTTTCTAAATAATATTCAATAATTTATTGTAACGTTCTCTCTATAGTTTATTACTGCAACATCTGAGTTATTTATTGTAACATAATCTTATAAAATATCCGAATATGTAGATATACGGCATTGTTAAGCATAATAGGAATATGAATATTAAAATTTACAGTCAACCGTCCTATAACGCGATTAATTCGTACAGCGTTATATGGAAGCTGCGTTAGAGGAGATCAAACTTAAAATAAAAAAAATTTAGAGGATAAGGCATTTGAGCTATGAAAAATGTAAATTGAACTCAAAAATTTGTTCAGCAGTTTCCCGCGTAGTACGAATACTTGAACCACGTTGTATGAGAACAGCATTATAGGACGTCTCAAATAAATGTAAAATGCGGTTTTGGCACCGTGTTATATGGAGGGCTCATAAAAAAAAAATAAGAAAAGTATATTTAGTTAAAAAATAAAATTTTTATTCGAAGTTGGTTTGAATATAGTGCTGAATACACTAATTAAATTAAATAAGTTAATGGATTTATTAAATTGAAAAAAAAATAAAAATAGCACAACATAATATTAGAATTATGAAAAAGAAACAAAAACATTAATATGACATTCTAACACACAATAATTGACTACTGATGTTACTTCCTATTTATTTTTTTCAAAGGCTGAACTTCATTTTTATTATATATACTATGTTGATGATTATAAATTTCATGTTTTTTTTAATAAAAACAAAAGAAAGTGTAAACGGGATTATGTTTTTAAGAGTATTTAAAACATTAATTAAGAACTGTTGAATGATTAGATATATCAAGGAAAAATCTAGTGTATTTCTTTTTCACAACATAAGAAATGAGGATCAAAAAAATTGAAATTTTTACAAATCAGCGTATTCGAAATGTAAACCACTACAATTAATTTTAGCCTTTGTGAATTATAAATTACGTAATCTAAAACATAAATAATCTTTTCATCAATTTTCATTGTAAATTCATATAAATAAATTCTTTTAAATAAAAACCGCGTAATATTGAAACCGCGCTGTAGAAGTACCGCGTTGTAGAAGTGTTAACTGTATATGTATAGATTATTTATGGATGGTGAAAAACGAAATAATCACAATACGTACAATTAAATAATTTATTTTATCAAAGGTAAGTCAAATATAAAAAGTATTGGAATTTAGTAATAATCGAACAAAAGCCATTTTTGAATGCAAATTAATCTTCTTAAAATTCTTCTGAATGACAACTGTGATTAATAAATATAATATACTTAATCAACAGAACATCGATGTGTCATTGATAATATATAATTTATATCATAACATAATCTCCAACAGCCTCTTCTTTAATTGGACGCATTCGAACACATTGTCGTACATGAATACTGACAAAAATTCAAGAGCTGATGATTAAATTAAATATTTTTTCCAACTGACACTGATTTCCTCATATAACTCATGAGAAACGGTGTGAAATATACGGCATTTGACACTTGTTGCATATTGGATTAATCCCGTGATGAGTTTTGAAATAATGAAGTAACATTTCAACGTCTACCTTTACGATACAAAGAATATTATTACTGCAACAGTTTCTTTATATGTATGTATGTTGAAAAGAAAGGACCGATGTTAAGCGATTAACGAAAATGATAAAAAAGAGTGATTGAATTTAAATTTAGAAATTTCGTATCTTAGGGGTTTATCATTTTTCAAATTTAGGAATTTTCAAGGATAAAGGCTCAGCTGTTTTTATGTATACAATGTTAAAAGATTTTAAATTTAATAATTTAAAGGTTTTGAAATATTAAAAACTTCGAATTTTCAGATTTATAAATCTATAAAGACTATGTCGTTTCTAATTAAGGAAGTTAAAGCACTTGAAATTTTCAAGTTAAGAAATATCCGTCACCAGAAATTTTCAAATTTGAAAATCTAGAAAACTACAGCACGTCAAAACAGGAATGACAGAACACTTTAATTTTTCAGGTTAAAAAGATAGAAAACTACAAATCTCGAAATTTAAAAATCTAGGAAACTGTAAATTTTTAAATTAAAACGTTGGAAGTTCTTAGACAAGCTTCAGAAGTAAAGAAGTCTTCAAATTTACATTTATATATTTATAAATTTATAAGTTCGCAAATGTACGAATTTTCAATATTCGCCATTTACAAATTTTCATATTTTCAATCCAAATATTTCCTGTATTGTCACATCAATGCGCCATATAATTTTACAATATTATTGTTAATATTTTCAAAACATTTTATGAAAATTGTGGATTCGTTTCATAAACAAGAATTACAAGCTTTATAATAATTGACTATTAATTGTAAAATTTTACTAGTTGTGCGTATATAAATATTTACAATATAAAATAAACCACTCAGTCTGAAACGATTCATACGGAGACGAATTTGAAAATGCCGCACGTAAGAATAGCATGTAATAAGAATGATTAGATTAAGAGTCACATTGATTTACAAGATAAATCTGAATGTTTGTGTGTAAAACAGATGAAACATGTAATTCAACGTACTCAGCAGAATCTTTTCTGTATATGCGTACATTTTTTAACTGATTGAACCTTAGATTTACGTATCTTTTAAGAAAAATCAATCAAGTTTAACGAAGTAATCAATAACTCATTGCTAGACTGTCTGTCGATGTTATCTATAATATGAGATAAATACATGTCTGCGTTTGCTAATCTTTCTTAATAAAGACCGGGATTAATAAGTTACGATAATTTATTTACTAATATTAGCGCTTTGAAAGTATATAATCCCTAAATAAATAACATTAATGAGTGCAGATTCGTGGTAAAGAGATCAAAGTAAATTCATGACAGTTGTGTATTTTTGGCAATGATTAAGATTACACTGTCCAACAGCTAATCGACGTTCTAAAATCCGATCAGTGATTATTATAATGTTCCTTGCGCTGATTACAAATCTGCAAACCGTTTTTCGGTAGCACGTGTAGGTTTTGAAAAATTTGATTTTGAAAAAAAGCACATACTCGAAATTCAAACCAGTTTTGTGAGGTAACTATAACAACATTCTGAAATTCTGTTTGCATCAACATATTGTGTTGACTTTTCTGAATACAATGGTATTTGCCTTTTATGTCTTCTGAATATTTAAACATGTTTAAATAATCTATGAACGCGGAGAAATACCGACTTTGCACCAATTTTTACGTATATTTCTCAATTTATCTCAAAAAGTAAGAGTGTAATCACGTACTATGATTTATTTCATGTTTAAAAACTCACTACAATATTTGAATCCGTAATTTTAGCAGAAATTATATTAAAATTAAGGACTTATGTGCGTTTACAATCAATAATAATTTTTATAAAAAATTGTTGCGTGTAAGGATTTCTCTCATTTAGTTAAAATTATTGAGAAGAATTAATTTAATGATCTTATTTCTTATCCACATTTGTTATTTTATGACACTTTGTACATCTGTTATTTTATGAGAAAATTCATTCTTTAGCATTTACGTGAAATTTGACCACTTACTTTTAAAGAATTGTTTAATTCTCGATATTTATTTTGGATATATTACCAGAAAAATGTATAATCAGTATTAGTGTATCAAGGAACGGAGAACATTCTAAAATAATCTCAGTTTAAAATAATAAAATTTATATAAAATTTTATTTAAATTACAGACAACTAATATTTGTGTATAGTTTAAAAATTTTTTTTATGTGCAAAAGGTAACGTAAGATTAACTTGCCTAAACTATACAAGAGTCTAAATGTTTACTGCCCGAAAAATTAACAGGAAAGACACAACAAAATTAATAATAATTATCCCTTTAAAAATAAATAGTTTGAGGGTCTACTCGCAGAAAATATTTCTTTTCAATGTGGACGAACTGTAATGAAAGACCTGTATATGTAATGTCTGTAAAAGTTAGAAAGTTAATTCATATCTTAAGATTTAATCACTAAATATATGTATGCTTATTTATCTTGGTACAAAGTTCATACACATAGCATGTACTTACTGTATACGTACATTTTCTAACGCAGACATTCTCTGTACTATACTTTCTTATCTGCACTTTTTACACATTTTACAAAACTAATTTTCATTAGTATTATCTTATTTCTTTTTCTCTTGATCGTATATGTGATAGTTTTGACACTATTTCAGAGCTACCGAAAATTTAACTTTGATCGTACACACGAACGCGGAGTAAATAATGTTTTATAATTATATCGTCAATTTTAATTACCGAATTATTATTTAGTCGTGTCATCATTTTAGTTATTATATTTGTACATGATATTAATAATAATTATAAATAAAAGAGCGTTCGTTGATCTTTTAAATTATTGTTGACCACGATATCATTTTTTTAATATTCCAGGTGCACTTTTGGTATCAATTGTAGTCACAAGTTCTTCATACAGTTTAGTTGCAACTTTGGTGATAATTATATTTTGATCTTTTTTTATTTATTTTATTATTAATTTTTTACAGTCACTCACATTCATTCGCGAGTACATAATGGTATATAGACATTTCTTCAAATTACCTCTGTACGACGTTGAAAATGGAATATTTTTTATAAGTGGAAGCGTTCAAAATTAAAAACAAAGTTTGTAACCACGGAGTTTACATAATAATAATAATAATATATAACGAACGCGGACTTATGAAATCGTATAACAAAAAATCGCCCAAAATCACAGAAATTTTCGGAAGAAAATTCAGGTCATGAGTAAAAGAAGACATTAAAAATAAGGGTTATTCACCGAAATACTAAAAAGTTATTATCACATCTACTAATTTTATTTAACAGCTTAGGCTAATAAAACTTCCAAATGTTTTAGAAATACAATACAATCATTTTGGAACTTGTAAATTCTTCGCACTGTATTCCACCAATGGTACTGTATTCTAATTTAATACATTTTTTTTTAACAATTACATACTCATTAAAAATATAAAACTTGTCAAACAAAATTGAATTATGCCAGTATTTTTGCGAACGATTGCAGATAGAAATCAATTTTTAATAACATAACAGACTTATTAAATATTATTTCCGTTTAAAATAATTATTTTGGAGGTGACGATAATTAACTTCAATGAATCGTTATGATATGTATAAGCGATGGAAATTAATTTTAATGTTCAATGGAAATTATTACAATTGATATACATGTAATTACAAACAATGATTTCATGTTGACTTTAGCATAGATTCGCTCACGAACTGTTGAACAGATGAGACGTGTAGTGAGTTCCGAATATAAACAAAGTGCACGGACGCCCATATAATGTGTGTGAATTCTGATTAGTGTGTAAGTGTCAGTGTGTGAACCATAAGTATGGTATATATATACATATAATAAAATAACCATGTGCACTTAAGTTTGACAACATCGGGGAAATTCAGCCAGGTTAAGATCCTTGCGGACACTTATTTCTAAAATTCTAAGGGACCCTCTGGAATAAGATTTTACGATACTTCGGCTAAAGTAATGAAATAGACAATGGTTGATTTCTATAATGACCCTTACGTGCCGCATATTGGCTGCAGGCCGGCCTGCTGAAGTAACAAAGGAAAAAACTGACGATTTATAAATTAGTCAAGAAAAATTCCAACATATCGTAAAATTGTCCCCATGCTATCTTAACATGTCGCTCACCATAAACATATATTGTATATGTTCAAAACTCTATCTTGCTTAATATATGTATTACATTAGTTCATGAACCTTAAACCTAATAACGATACATATATTATACTATTGCATAAAAACCAAAATATAATACATTGCACGGATACCTTAAATATTAAACTTGTAATTAAATAATTGAATATACACAGTCGAGTACAGGTAATGCGATTGCACTTTTTACATATCCGCTAATTATTGCTAAGTTTCGCCTTGATCATGTTTCGATGACGATGTTGAAGATGTAGACTTTGCATTAGGATCCATAGGGAGAATGCAAAGCTTCGTGACTGATCGTTTGAATGTTCCAGTTGGAGTTTTGACAGTTATCACCCTGTTGATGCCATCCTTGCCAGGGTGCAATTGCATGTATCGTCCTAAGCTCCATTGTAGAGGAGGTAGATCGGCCTCCTTGATAATAACTAATATATCAGTAGCAATTTTATTTACAGAATTTTGCTGCCACATGTGTCGTTGTTGCACGTGGTGTAAGCACTCTTTCTGCCACCGTTGCCAGAAATGCTGGAACATTTGCTGAATTAATTGATATCTATTCAGTCGATTGGTTTGGACATCTCGAAAGTCACGAGTTGGCAATGTGTTAAGAGCAGTACCAATTAAGAAGTGATCGGATGTTAAAGGAAGGAAATCTGAGGGATCTGAAGAAAGTGGGGAAAGAGGGCGAGAATTCAAACAGGATTTTACTTGCGTCAATAGGTTATACAATTCTTCGAATGTGAGCTTCTGATCGTCGATTACGCGTTTTAGATAGTATTTCGCGGATCGAACAGCTCCTTGCCACAAACCACCAAAGTGCGGTTAGTATGGTGGAATTAAGCGCCATTCTCACATTCCTGACTTAATTAATGTGCTATTCTTTTTTTGTGATTTGAATTTCTAATCAACGCTCCTAACTTTGCTAACTCATTGCGTGCGCCGATAAAGTTTGTGCCGTTATCTGATACAATATATTTACAACGTCCTCGATGAGCAATAAATCTTCGAAGACAGTCGATTCTCGCGCTCTGATTGGTCGGTGTTTTTCGTTAATAATTTAAAAATGAAGCCCCATACGACATTTTTGCAAATGAAAAAGTTGTTCAAAATGACCTCACCTACCTCCCATTTCCGGCTCCTTCAACACTTTTGGGACACCCTGTATATATGCTTTAGTTGTTATTTTACTGCTAGTCCTTTCCTTGGCATGAAAGGTACCTGCGTAATGGATACCGCAGGTATTAAAAGGTCGTGCTGGGGTAATTCTAGGGGCAGGTAATGAACCCATCTGATAGTCTTCGCTTACTGGTTTTACATGGAAACATCTGATACATCTTCGTAGGATTCGTTCCACATTATTTTTACAGGATAGGTTCCAATAACGATTATGTAATGATGCGTTTACCGCTTGACACCCTGCATGTTGTAGTCTATTGTGTTCATGTCTAATTATGAGATCAACAAATGGGTGTCTAATTGATAATATGACTGGGTATTTCTGATTGTAGCTTAAGGGAGCGTTTTATAATTTGCTGCCCACCCTGAGTACACCATGATCATCTAGGAGTGGACTTAGTGATAGTAATGGGCTTGAATTCAGAAGCGAATGTTTTGACTGTAAAGCTTTAATCTCATTTTCAAATACCTCTCTTTGCACGCACTAATTCTAGTTCTAATTCTGACATTGATAAGGGACCTGTATTCGGAATTTTAGCAGACCCTGTCCTATTAATTTTGTACTGTATGTTTATCATAAATCTAAGGCAATATGTCGTAACCCGGAACAAACGCGTGTACTTGGAAAGTCTCTCAAAAATGCAATGTTCTTGATTGGTAAATGCAGTCAGTACGTTGCGTGTTACCTTTTCTTCCAAAATTAGATCTGTATAAGTGACTATTGACGTGGGCCATGAATCTAACATTTTAGATAGCCACGCTGAACCTGACCATCATTTTCCGGCTTGTTCTAACACCGATAACACCTCGTGAAATCAGATCAGCGGGATTATTTTCTGAAATTACACGGTTCTAACTGTCAATTGAAAATAATAATTGAATCTCTGAGACTCCGTTGGCCACAAAGGTTTTCCACCTGGTTGGTGTACTCGGATTCTCGCATGGGTTATCGTCGAGTCTGTTCATAAATGCTCACTTAAATTGGCTAAGTTTGCTGTTCTAATCATTTTGGTTAAATTTGCTAATCATAACGCACCGCATAATTCCAACCGCGGCAATAAAAGTGATTTAAGGGGTGCCACTCTCGATTTCGCACACAATAGCGCGGTCGTCCACTGACCTTCCGAGTTTCTAGAACACAGGTAGACGTAATCCCCTGCGTTCTCTGAGGCGTCTGAAAATCCATGTAACTCTAATCGCGTGCTAATATCTAAGTTGCTAGAAGTTGTGCAACGTGGAATTTTGAGTCTTGAATACGTTGAATGTCCTTGCGATATTCTAACCACTGACTATAAATGTCTTGAGTGACTGATTCATCCCACCCAGCTTGAATTTGCCATAACTGTTATAGAATCAATTTTGCTGTTATAATAAGGGGACCTAATAAACCTAATGAATCAAAGAGTTGTGCAATTTCTGAGAGGATAACCTGTTTTGTGATTCGGTTAGTGCTACTGAGTTGAATCCTGAAGCTTAACTCGTCAGTTTT